>JACJUM010002525.1:5898847-5977834 GCA_020976665.1 Heortia vitessoides | reverse complement strand
AAAATAAAATAAAATATATATATAAGAGCCATAGACAAGCATAAATTGCAATCAAATATCCGAAATCGAGTTCGAATCCTATTTACCGAGATGCACTTCGGCCAATCTACATTCTACATCTTGGCAGATGTTCAACGTCTGCCCGTGGGCTTGAATTTTTCGTAATGTCGTTCGGAAACGCTTGGTGTGGCGTTTAGGAACAGAGATAATACCCGTAAACAGGGCTTTCAAGATCTGGGCGATAGCCAAACGATGTCATTACCAAGCCGCATATCAAGAGAGCATCACTACAAGGTCATCAATAATAGGCATAATGGCAATATTAATGCAAAATCTTGCCCTCGTTCTTTTATTACGCAGCTATGAGCTTCCGAGAGTTCTTTGTAGAAATAACTAATTAAATTATCAGCACACTGCGATGAATGCACTGTTTTCGTGGAACAGATTGTAAATTGTCCTCTTGAATTTTACTGCACAAAGTTAGTTTAATAGATAGTTATGTTGCTAGTTTTTCTTTTAGCAGCCCACGCCCAGCAGAAGATGTTTCAAACAACATCTCATACATTTGTTGACAATATCTGACAGCTTTTCCAATAAAAAAAGTGACTTTTAAATAATTATATTTCTACATGTCTTAAAGTTGTACTACTTTCTTTTCATTCAAAACACTTCTACTGGTTTTGTCCAGAACTGAATTAGTCTAGTCTAACGTCAGCTTAGTTTACGAATGCGAGGCGATACTTTATGAGTACATAAATCTTACCTTTGTGCTTCTACTAAGTCAGCGTAAACGAGTAGTCTTTCGATATATAAATACCTAGAGGTTACCCTCAATTTTGACTGATGATATATCTTTTTATATAGCTAAGTTGGGTACCATTTTTTTTAAATATTTCTAAGCTGGATAACTTAATATTTTTTTACATAATAAAGTCTGCCAACTAGCATACGTGCCACGTGGTGGTAAGAGTCACCGGCGTCTATAAACGATTGTGTCATAACAAAAATGTCACATTACATTACCTCTTCCCCTCCAAATCGAAATATGTACATATATACAGACGAATTGAATTGACAAAATTATTTAGCGATATAAATAGGTGAGGTACATCCCAAAGAAACAAGAAATGTATCAACTTTTCTTGTTGAGGCAGAAAGATCTTAAAAGAAAAACATCCGAAAAATATAAAAAATATATTTCACCATTCATATCATATAAATATAAAATATACCGTCATAAAAAAATATTATGTTCGGAATCATCGGTTCGCGAGTCGGACTTGGACTGGCTTATTTTTCGTAATGAGTTAAATAAAGTTTGTTAAACGAATTTGAATAAAGTTATTTTGATAATTTTAATTATTTATTTTAAAATAAGTTTTATAAATTTTATTAATAAGCTTATTAGATAGCTACGTGAGGTTATTTTAATGTCATTACATATTTTACATCTAGGAATCTACAGACATTTTTTAAACTTAATTTCAAGGTTGAATGATCAGGTAGAAAAAAATATGACTGTAAAAATAACCCCTAGATTAATTTCCAACTTTCCACAAGTTCCCAAAGAAGTCAATCTAAGTTACTAAGTTCACAGAGATGATAATTTTATGGCGGTTTCGAGTTCATAAAGGAAACTTTCATTTACTACTTGTGAACAGAATCTTTGCTAGAGTTATATTGGAATTGACTGTTAAATTAGCACGCGCTCTATGTTTTACATTTAAATATTTATGTAATAGCTGATGGCTCACGATCTGTGAGAATCTGGGATGAAGACCACGCACCGGTAAAGTTACCGCAGGAAGTCCATCACTCACAAGGTTGACAGACGATTTGCCTAGAAAGCTTAATCACTATCGAACTTTTTAAGTCATTTCCAATACCATCTGGAGAAACAACGTGTAATATTTCATGTAATTTGAATAATATACACAAATGGTAAGTAAATGAACCAAAATTTAATCATAGTGTTGCAGAGAAAATTTCAGGCTCAAATCTTAATAGAACAGTTCGTAATCAACTAACTGTACTTTATACGGTAGCTTTTGTAACGTTTGGTGTATTGGATAAGCAAGTCAAGCAATAGGAGCGCTCTAAAGACGCTTGGTGTACCCCAGAGTTTGAACCACCGCTTTGGGGCTTTTCTTAATCAGAGAATCATTCACTATCAGTCGGGAAATCCTTTAGTTCGGAAATTGTGTTGCTGGTATAGCAACGCAATTTCGAGTACTATAGGACACTTTGGGCCAAACATGTCTCGGAATTATTTTACTTTTAGTCCCGTATGAATCAATTACTTTGTGTTCTTTCTTTTGCATCAATTCCTATATTTATAAGTTAATTATATACCCATGCGATAAAGACATGTAAATGATAATTAAAGCCTACAATATAAGTAATTACATATGCGAGGAGGTTTCCACAAGTGTATTTGACTGGCACTGGTCTTAATATGATAATGTCGGTAATTTTATTGCAATGGACACAACGGTACAAATTTCCGGGAAACCTTATTCATATGGTCCCTAGTTTCATTATCTAATGCAAGAGACATCGTACTAACTTGATGCAAGCCGAACACTATACTCGGACGATAGGAAGGATGAGTTTGCAGTGTAGGCACGGTAAGCTGTTGGTTCTAAGATGCTATCTCGATGGTATCCGTTATGCAATACATGGATGCTGTCTAGTAGCTTAAGATAACGCATTTTAACAATATTGGTATCCATTTTCTAAGTAGTACCCACATGCAAATTCAAGTCGTTCTAAAATAAGAGACTAGTAATTACAACTGTACTTGGTGCCAGAGCCTCAGAATATTTTAAATAATAATTAACTACTCTTACAAGGTCATAACTTAGCTTACTTTTTAAAATGCAATAAAGCAAGTCTATACATTGTTTGTTCTACAAAAAAATACAAGCGCATCTCTTCAACTACCACTGTTTTATATAATATATAATTAATTTTTATAAATTAGTATAATTTACATAATTAATAAAACTCAGATCCTTATAGTCATGTTCGTGTGATTAAGTCATCATATTAGTCATAAGACGTCCACTGTTGTACATAGGCTTTCCCAAGTAATCTCCAATAGGTACGGCCATCGGTTTTGCGTATTAAGTGCCTTGTACACTGCCACTTCAACCATATAATCGGTAACTTTGGATCTGTTACGAATCTCCTCATTTCTAATTCAATTGCGTAAAGAAACTCCGAGCATTTCCCTCTCCATAGCTCGCTAGGGTGTTTGGAGTTCGTTTAGAAGACCAATGGTAGGAGACCATGTCATCGCTGGTAGCACACATTGATCGAAGCCTTTGAGGTACTGAGGTATGTCGGACAAGAAGTTGTTTCACAGTTTCGAACGTTGCCTCGATTAGGCGATTGACCTCTTTTGTGAAGTTGGACTTACCTAATTAGACTATTTATCCTAGGTATACATACGAGTCAAGAACTTCAATAAGCGAGCTCTCAACTAAAACCCGGATGAGCATTAACACAACTTTAGTTTCCTCCATGTTCATTCTGAGTCCCACCTATTGAGAAACTCGAAGTGATCTTCGAGCATCGTGCTTGAACCTTCCAGCGTTTCTGGCATTACCAAAATATCGTCCGAAATATATAGGTGCATGATGTGTTTGCCGTTAATGTTGATGCTAAATCCTTGTCCTTCTAGAAGCATGAAGGCGTTTTCCGAAATAGTATTTTTGCTATAGAGGTTCAGAGATATGAAGTCTTCCTATTTAAGAGAATCCGTCCTTTTTAGAGAATTAGTCTTCGATCTCTGCTTTCTCTGCTTTTTCTGATCGATTGGTCTACTCGGACCGACATAGTGGCGTTGTCATACATTTTCGAACTTCGATGAGCCGAAGTGCAAGCACTGCACCTTCTTTTCCACCTCATAAGCGAATCGGAGGTAATTCTCATAGTCCACAAACGCCAAGCATAGTGGCCTGTTATATTCTTCCGTCTCCTGTATAACTTGTTGCAGAGTTAAGATATGGTTTATAATACTGTCAACTTTTCGGAAATGGGCTTATTCGGAATTGCTTTTAAACCTGCATTTGAGACTGTCTGTCATGACCCCTTCAAAATAGCAAATAAAGACGATCAGGAGCGTGGCGGTAATTATATAATAAGGTGTTGTCATCATTCTTAAAGAACTGTTCTGTGTGTTGTATACTTCTGATGACGTCAGTGTTAAATAGTCGTTACCCGGCACCTTGTTGTTCTTAAGCTGAATCAGGGCTATTCTAATCTTACTCAGGCTGATGAACTAATTATTGATTAAAGTGTCGGATTAACTTGGCTCGTGGGTTTTTTGCCGAACTGCTAACTGACTTAGAAACGGAAGCGTAGACTCTCCATAGAACTTCAAGTATTTCGGCCTTTGTTGACGCTACACTTCCATCTTTTTTCATTATAGACAGTGAAAGTCCACTGCTGGGCACAGGCCTCCCTAAAAGGGAGAATTTTGCTTTTAATTGCCGCGCTGGGCAAAAGTGTTCGCAAAATCGCAAAGCGCAGCTTTCGCGGCGGGGCTGCTACTGCCCAACCCCACCCTGTGCATTTGAGCTACACTGTCTCGGATGGATATACCGCCATATGTCGGTTCTGGTTACTTAAATGCCTCGTACGATACCTGGTAAAGAGGTAGGCACTATTTTACTATGCCGGTACCTCACAGCAATTAGTTATAAATATCTTAAATATCAACTAGTCTTCTGTATGTTAAAACAATAGTTTGCGTATAAAAACTAGCTCAGTTAAATCTAGACCTTTAATTCTGATAGACAAAGCGATGAGACAATCGAAATCAATCGAAAGAAAAAGTATAGAAAAATCATTAAAATCTTATGATCAATATTTTCTGATTTTTCTATACATACAATTACCAATCTGAATACCAAATTTCAGCTTTCTAGGTCACCAGGAAGTGAAGTTAGAATTTTGGTCAGTCAGTCAATCAGTTAGTAAGACAATAATAACGATTTCTGGGCGTTAATTTCACAGTAACCGTATAAGCAGTATTTATGAAATTTAGTAGACTTGTTAAAATTAGAGGTTTTAATAACTGTACCAAATTTCATGTGATTATCTTAAATCAATTTTGAGTTATGAAAGGGTAAAAAGTGGTTTGTATAAACATACACGGGGCTACTGCATCGCCAGTTCTTTTTTTGAACTTGGCTGCCGCATGTCTTTATTTAAGTATTATATTTGTGATTCCTGACTTAGCTCGGAGTCAGGTCAATTTATGAGATGTGGTGTTAATAAAGTAATTAAAAAGTTTAAAATGCTTATGGAGATTCATTACTTTGCTCTATCAGGATAATTATTTTATTTACAAAGCTATTTACAGCGGCGGGTAATAGATTATTTAGATAAAGAAATTTATTCCGTAGAGTAAATTAGTACCTCTTTTATTTATGGTCTTACAATAGGCAACTGCAGATGGCGATATGTCCTTCCGAATCTGGGCTGAGCATATCAGCCCGGCGCGAAGTCAGGCTCAGCGTCGCAAAATTTTGCACAAGAATTCCCATTTTATTACAAATGTTTTAGAGAGCCCTATCCAATGATGAAAGAAATCAGAACCTAATATTATATACATATAATATACATGGTCCAATTTTAACACAATTTAACCCTTCCGTAATTACTAAACGATTAGAACTATTTACACCACGAACGCAAATTATCCATTCGGACCTTTTAATTGGGAACAATTTAAGCCCGTTGAAAATTTCATTAACGACCTAAGAAAGTTCATCTTGACGAAAATTACGATTTTCCGTCGAATGGACGATTAACATGCAAATTGCATATTAATTCTTAAGAAATGGCCTCCCATTAAAAGTTAATATTCGAGGATCAAAGGATCGTTACTCGGTGCAGAACAGGTTCTCGCAGCGATTAACAAAGGGTTAAATAGCCTCTATTTAATCTTGGCTAGATATAACTGGCTATCTTAAACAAGAACTTTAGTGCCTTTATTGGGTTACGGTAAATGGGTATCTCGATGATAAAGTCGGTAAAATGGGTTATTTACAAGATACATGAGTTTTAATTGATAAATAAATAATAAAAAGGACAAGAACTGTCCATTATCCCACAAAGTGGATATCTGGTCTAATTAAATTACACTACATTACTAAGATTTAGAGCAGTGATCCGGCAAACAAGTTACGTTTCGGAAATGGTTTTATTAAATATACCTGGGCGAATGTTTCTGCATAATACTAACTATTTTAAACGCAAGACATCAATTGCAATATTGTTAGCTTTTTAATTTCATAGTCGAATTTGACTATATTAATTAAAAGATTTAATACATGGATGGATGTACGGTATGCATATTTGTTTGTTATTTTCATGCAAAAACTACGTAGCTAATAGATCTAAATGAATCCTCACAATAATATTGCTTATATATTAGGATAGCAAATAGGCTAAAATTAGGATTGCTATGAATAAAAGACGGTCTTATGCCCGTTTTTTATCCTTATGGATAGCTGCACCCGCTGTTCGATTGATTTGGTTAGTATTAGTGAAAGTTTTCCTAATAAGGTAAAGAGAAAGACATGTATACATATGAGAGTAAGAATACTTGAAAGCGCCTCTTCAACTTGACTTTCCTTTGCCGTATATAAAAAGAAGTGAAAATCTTTTCCCAGTTTTCAATTACTTTAAAATTTGATTCACTCTACACAATGGGCGAAGCTGTTGCCTAGAAGATTGCATTACATTTTTGCCGTTTGTGCTCTCAATAACAAGACAAGTTAGTCGCAAACGGATCGTATAAAGCTTTTCTTAAAAGGCGGGAATCCGACAAGGTAAGATTGTGCCAGAATCTCGAGGAATGTAAATTGTACACTTTGCGCTGTGTCTCGGCTTAGAATCTGCTTGCTGAGAAAATATTAGCGTTTTGGTGTCAGACATCGTAACCTTTTGATGTAATACGATTTTAATGGAAATATGACGATTGCGCATATATTGTTAAACTTATACTTTATACACGTTTATTGTTTGTCTTTTTTTGCATTCTTTGTTTAATATTGTAACCACTTGAAATATCACGCAGGGTCAACGTCTGTTGGATCCGTCCGTATATATTATATTTTAGACTAACAACAAAATTTGTACAGCCCATTTAAATGCAAAGCATACGGTCTTGTGTGTCTGCTATGAGTTTTGAGGGACAAGTTGGCTCATTTACTGTCATAGTCGTCTGTCTATGTTAAGACTGTCCATGGTATCGATTCGTTAAGCTAATGATATTCGGTTACATTTTTAAGACATAAAGCAGTAAAACTATTATCTCTCTTTCATATTACGAGGTGAAAGCTCATTCCTGGCACCGCAATTATTGTTTATTAATTCACGTGTTTCTTAATTTTATAAATATTTTATAAAGAAGTATGAATTTATTTATATCTCTGTAATCGATTTTAAAAACATCATTTTGTTATCTGAACATAAGCTTTTATAGTCTACTAGGAACCCGTACATCTGCTTAGCTCAGAGACTATTTGTACTAAAAAAACTGTAATCTTGCATCGATATACAATGGACACATATATATTAGTGTGCCGATAAAATGGTAAACTAGGCTTTAAGGGCAACAGATAACTCTTGACCGGTTTTTCTTCTTTAGTACATAAATGACAGAATATTTTCTGTTATTCATACCATTCCTGAGTTTTTGCTTAGTGACTAGGCTGAAGAGAATAGCTGGAGACAGACAAAGAGGGAGAAAAGAGAGGGGGAATAGATAAGTGGAAGGGAGGAGAAGGAGAAGAGAGAGAGAGGGGAAAGATATATGGGAGAGATAAAGGGGAGGAAAAAGGAGAAGAGAGGAGTGGAATCGAGAGGAAGAGAGGGGGAGAGATAAAGTGGGGGAGTGACGGGAGGAGAAAAGAAGAGACTAAATCAATCGTGTTTTGATCTTGCTGTTTACTTAGATAAGGAAATCGTCTGGTAGCCATAAGTGTTTATAAGTCTGCCCAGGAAAAGAAAAATATTGTTCATAATTACCGCGCTGATCCAGAGGTGGTGCGAATCATAGAATGTAGCTTGAGATACGTTGTTTGGGTAGATATACCGCTAGTAAGGTACCGGACCTTAGTCACTAGGTACAGGGTAAGATAAATCTTTCCTCTGCCTAGCATTTATTATTATTAAACTAATTTGCTTTAATTGATTTCATATTTTGAGTTCAATCTGAGAGCAATATTAATAATAAGCAGTATTTAAGTTTACTGTGAGGTACTTAAAATCACCCTTATCCCCGCAATGCACATATTTAAGGAGGTCTCATGTGTTTTGTAGGTTAACTGCGGTTCTAGTGGTCTTGTTTGTAGTAACCACCATTTTCCATGTGAACGTAGTACGAGGCGACAATTCGTTACGGTTGCTGTATTTTACGCTGTTTAAATCACTTTATCTTTGTAGTTCTTATTAATGATCAGTACGTATAATTAGATATGCTTTAAGTCGGCAAAAAATATAATTTATTATAAAATATGTTAAGAGGGAGTGCCTCTAAAAAAATTTTCTGTATGTATGTATGTACGGCTTTCCATTTCATCCTTTTACCTCACTCTTATTTTATCAATAGATTTTTTTAAATTCACAAATAGTATATAACATTATATAAAAAGGGATATGTATACATTTTATTGGAATAACTTTGAAAATCGAAGAACTTTTATAATAACTCTGAGCCTCTTTTTTACCCCCTTAACGGATGAGTTGCTAACATTTATTTTTCTGTATTTCATTACTCTCATTAAAGAACCTACTGAATCCATGAATAAGTTAAATAATAGCTATGTTTCATACATTTGAACCCCGATGTAGCCGCTTAGGGGGTGAACTCAAAAAAATCCTCCCTTACGTTGTAAAAGAAACACCTGTGCAAGGTTTTTAGATTCTTATTCTTATAGTTTAGGCCATGCGTTGATATGTCTGTCAGTCAATCAGCTTCACCTTTTACATATACAGATACCATATGAGTAACTCCGATATATTAGCTATATTATTTTAAAGTTTTATTAAAATGCATTCAGTATTCTTTGCATGAAAAAATAACAAACAGACGTTCATGCATATTGCCTATTGTGTCTGCTATGAGTTTTAAGGCACAAGTGGGCTTGTTTACAGCCAGCTTCGTCGCTTTATGTCAACACTGTCCACGTTTCGTTTCGTTACGGTCATGGCATTCGGTCGCGTTTTCAAGATAGATAGTTTAAAATATGATAATTTGGCATTAGTAATAATAAATTGTATATTATTTGTTGTTGTTGTTATACAATTTGGATTTTTGAGTTATTAGGTGTATCAAGTAAAAATGAATTGATTATAAATTCTTATAATTTTAAGACAGTGGTTACCGGCTGAGTAACACTTATCGTTTTACAAATTGTGTACGCACTCTAACTATAAGAGGCGACTGAAGAACCGGAATCGATAGATGGCGGTATATCTACCCGAAACAGCGTAGCACAAATGCAACAGAATGGGGATGGGAAGCAGTCCCGACGCTCGGTAACTACACCTGTCCAGTGCGGTAATTATTATGGGCATAATTTCCCTTTTCTTGGGGAGGCCTACTGGACATATCCCGTGTTGGGCCTTCTGCTAAGATGGTGATGATATAAATTGTAAATCCTTACTTTTCCTTACTAATATTATAAATGTGAAAGTAACTCTGTATGTCTGTCTGTCTGTTACGCTTTCCCGCTTAAACCTCTCAATAGATTTTAATAAAATTTGGCACAGACACTCTTTAGACCCTGAGAAAGGACATAGCTTATTTTTAATTTGAAATAAGGGTTGTAAGGGGTCGAAAAGGGGGATGAAAAGTTGTATGGAAGTATCGCCATCACAGTAATTTTCAGGCCATTCATTCGATGTAAAAAAACATGACATTCAAAGTTTATAAAAGTAAAGGTAAGGTCAAAAAACTATTCCACGCGGACGAAGTCGCGGATACAGCTAGTTGTTATATATATTTTGTTAAATATTATTTAATTATTATATATATTTTGTTAAATATTATTAAATTTAAAAAGCTTTGAGTGGCAGTCGATAGTGGGCACATTAGAAAACATCACGTGATTCAATCCCAAATTAACGTTTACATTTGTTACATTTGTGTATTTTAATATTATGAAATCTTAAAATAAAGGATATAATTTTACAGTAAATGTATGTTGATTAAAAATCCTCAATAATAATTTTATGTGATATATATGTCATAATGTGCCAATTTTGAGCAAGTGACACATATCTAAAAAAGGCATAAGATAAAATTTTGTTTTTGCTTCTTTTTTTTTTTTTGAAAAAAAATTTTGTCACGAATAGTTTAATTATGGTTTTTAGCAAATGTTAAATTCCTCCAGCAGTCTATCAAATCAGTATATTTACCGAAAGAGAAAACTTCCTGGAACTAATTTGATTTGAGGCTCATATTAAATTGTAATATACTCCTTAATAATGCTCTCTAGAGATGCTGAATTTAAAAAAAAAATAAGATGTCTTCTTTTGATATTTTGTAAAGCAGCTTACATATATATTTTCTTCACATATATAAAATAAATTAATTATTAATAATTAATTGCATATTTTATTATTGAGATCAAAAAGTCATAAAGGCTTGTTTCTTTTATTTCAAATTATTGAAGGCATTTATATTTTTTATCGGCATAATCGCTACACGGATTATCATTTCAGCATGAATGATTGCATCTTGAAATTAACTATATCATTTACGGGTTCGCTTAAAATTATGATCTCATAAAACGCAAAGAAGCTAGGTTAGCTAAGTTTCCGACTGAAGTAGCAGCGGGTGCATCGTTACTCACACGACATGGAAAAATCAGCGTAAAGCAGCAATTTCTATCTCATGTTGGTCTTTAATTCCATCTTGTCTACTTCATTTTTTATTTCATCTAACGGGAACTTCCATATTTAGCATAATGTTTTTTAATAAGCTTCCTTTAAGTTCAAGCTGTTGAAAATACTACATAAAATAAAGAATAAATTCACGCGTATTTATCTATCCAGTAACTTGTGATCATATTTACATTCAGAAAACACAGTTAAACCGGGCTGACCCCACATCGCACGCTCTATATGCGATTATCCCTCGCACGAGACAGATTATTAATCAGCGTGAAAACTATTAAGATTTTAGCATACTTTATTAAAGTTAGCAAACAAGCATACAGTCTTATTGATGGTGAACGTGAAGGCATTGACACTCGTGTCATCACAAAGATATCACGCGCGTGTCGCTAACCTTGTGAACTGAAGATATTTTATCACATTTACCCTTTAACCGGAATGCAACAATGCAACCAATGCTAGTTGGTGGTAAAAATAGATGAGGGTGAGGTACCCGCCGTATGGTACCGGTAGATTAGAATAGTACCTCCCACTGCACCAGGTGTCGTAAGAAGCGACTAAGGTACCAGAACCGACAGATGGCGGTATATCTATCCGGAACAGTGCAGGTAAAATGCACAGGGCGGGAATGGGCAGCAGAATCTTCGTCACGAAAGCTGCGCTCTGCGATTGCAAACACGCTTGCCCAGCGCGGCAATTATGGGCAAAAAACCTCCTTTCTTGGAGAACTTCAATAGCTGGTATAATGATGACAATATGATGAGATATCAATGCAAGCGACCTTTGTATGGGGTCTACCTCCCGTAAAACGTATTTCTCTACGTTTTTTTATGTTCTGTTTCTTAAATAATGGACTAATTAACAAATATCAGCCACTTATAAGAATAAATAGCGGCGGTATCAACACGTGGTAGGCGTGGTATGACACGCACAGGACATATTTTGAGCGTAAAAACCTTTACTTATATATTTTTATTATTCCACGTCATATTATGTTCTGGTTTTCAATAATGAAAAAATTCATATATATCGAACTACCCTATTGAGTTTGTAAACATACATTGTGCTGGTATTAACGGGAGTGGTCTCTCAAAACACAATTAAACCGGGCTAGCTCAGCGTCGACCGTTCTAGCTGCGGTCGTCCCTCGTACCGCACGGATAATCAGCGCAACACTGTGTCCGCGCAGTAACACCGTGTAATTGTCGGCCTAGGATCTAGAGACTAATTACAGAAACTTGGGGACTTGTCGAATAAACGCTGGGACTTGGCCGTTTAAGGGTTGGACATTCGGAGTTCTTGACGAAGTTGCACCTTGTTAGGTCGGATGTGATTGTTAGTGAAGGGCTTAAACTCGTTCCATTTCAGAACCCTACATATGTACCTTAAAAGATTACTTAAATATATACTTTCTGTTATTTTTTCAAATTGATATTTGTTAATTAACCCTTTTTAAACTAGCGGACCGGTTTTACCGCAGACTGAGTTCCAATTCTAGTCTAAAATAAATATTAAAATCGGGACAATGATTCATAAATACTCAATTTTTGTGGTAGTCCTTTTTATATATCTATAAATAGACAATACCCAAAATGTGTCAGTCAACGAAAAAAAAAAATTAAAAAGGTTCTTTTAACCTATATTACATTGGCACATGAACGATTTCGAATTTAATATTAAGAGTTATTTTATTTTCATCGTAATGGCCATAAAATTTCCACTGTTGGACATTATCCAGGGTAGGGGGATCTTTGTTCATAATTGCCGCGCTAGGAAGGCGTGATGGCAATAGCAGAGTGTAACTTCGCGAGAAGGATGCTGCTGCCTATCCTCACCCTGTAGAATTTAAGCTGCGCTGTTTTGGATGGATGTACCGCCATCTGTCAGATCCAGTACCTCAGTTGCCTCTTACGACGGTACTGAGAGAGGTACAACTGCGCCGATACCCCATGGCTTATTCTACTTTACTTCTACGTTTACGGGGTAAAAATACGAAAATAGACACTGCGGTGTTTGAAATGTAATTTACAAACGCATAAACAAACATTAATTAAATCTCAAATGTTATTGAAACTAATTCTATGTGTCTTTGATTTACAAAGCACAAATCTGCTTGAAATGCTGTGGTGAATTTTATAATGCATGGGATAATAATAATGCATATTTTGATCGTCGGACCGTGTAATCGAAATCGTGATGTGGCGATGTTCAATAAATAGCGATATTGAGATGAAATTTAACAATAGGATTTGTAGTTTAATTAGTATTGGTTTTGATTACAATGAATGATTGTTCACTGCACATTAAACATATTTTAAGGTATTTTATTTAACAAAGTGTTCATTAATATTTGTACCATAACCATCAACCGTTGGACATAAACCTCCTTGAGAAATTCTCATGGAAAAGGATGTCTCGAAGTGCACAAATAGTTTTTGTTAGGTAGATACATCGACCCAATTTCTTTTAATGTTTCCTTGAGGAATGTTTCTATAATCATTTATTTAGCTTTAGAGTGGTATAATTTAATTTCAAATGTTGTTTATAGTCAAGTATGATTAAACTTTATCCCTGATTATACAACCAACCCTAGCTTTGTTAATATCAGTTTTTTTAACTAAAAATATATTTACATGTATTTCAAACATAAAACAATATTTTAAATTCTTGATGTTTTTTTATTTCGTCATAAAAATTGTCTTACAATTTTCTTCTATAGTAGCTAAGAAAAAACTAATACTAACAAAACTAGAGTTGATAATACGTATGGTTGATACAGTTTAAATATACTTAACTTTTATCCTAAAAAAAATAATTATACTACTCGATAGCTAAATGATCATAGAATCTAGTTAAAGGTAGGTGCGTTGGTAACTCACTCTCACCTATTTCTACCGCTAAACAGCAGTGTTCGCATCGCTATTTTCCGGTTTGAAGGGTGAAAGAGGTAGTGAAATTTACTAACGGGTAACGTGATATAATATCTTCAAGACCCAAGGTTAACAATACGCTAGTGATATTCTTGTGATATTACGAGCGTCTATAGATTGCGTAACGATTACTACGCGGACTATATGCTTATTTGACGGCCTGGTCTGATAAAAAATAGATTATTCCTAAGAAGTTTATTTTAGGGGATATTTTGCGTAAAATGTGCTTACCTATACGTGTTTGTTACATCTAGAATAATGTTGCCCTTTGTAATGTTCCATCATCATCATCATTTCAGCTATTGGAAGTCTACTGCTGAATATAGTCCTCTCCAAGAAAGAAGGTTTGATGCAGCTTCCCATTTCCGCTACATCAATCGCCTCTTACGACACTTGGTGCAGTGGGAGGTACTCAAACTGTAATATTTATTTCTAAGTTAAAGTGTAAACAAAGATGGTGAGTCAAATAAAGAAATTAATAAAAATATACTCCTAGTTGCGTAAACGTATTTACGTACACTTGGCCATGACCACGACACGACCACACACTATTTAACAAAAAATATTTATGCCTGACTTAAGACAAACATACTTTTCCGTATCTTTGTCCTTTTTTGTTAGGTTCTTTATGCTTCTCTAATCAGTATTTATCCAAATAAGGGATCCTGGCCTCTTAGATATTAGGAGACTCTTGGGGACAATATTATTTATTCAGAAGTCATACGACTAAAGGTCTTCACAGATACAAAAAAGAATAGCGAGTATATAAAGTCAAAAGGAAACATCTCTTCAATGTTGCAAATTGTTATTATAACAACACTGGATGATTACGCATATGTATATTTGATAAGTTTTTCTGTTATACACCAGATGAAACAAGTTAATTTATCCAAGTGAATATGTATATGTATTATCATCATCAGATCAGCCATTGTAACTGGACAGAAGTCTGAGGAAGGGGCAATGTTGCCCATAATGACCGCGCTGGGCAAGCGCGCTTTCACGACGGGGATGCTGTTTAGGATGTCGGTTCTGGCACCTCACGGCTAAGTATATATTCATCATACCATACATGGGAAGTCCACTGTTGGACATAGGCCTCCCCAAGATAGGGAGATATTTGTCCATAATTGCCTCGCTGAGCAGGCGTGGTGGCAATCGCAGAGCGCAGCTTCGCGACGAAGATACTGCTGCTCATCCTCATCCTGTAGTATTTAAGCAGCGCTGTTTCGGAGGGATATACCGCCATCTGTCGGTTTCGGTACCTTAATCGTCTCTTACAATACTTAATACAGAGAGAAGTACTATTCTACTCACGGCTATCTACTCCGCCGGTACCCCACTAATGTTTTTTTAAAAGGCTAAGAATGGTTTATTTTGTATTAATCGTATGTATTGTAAAAGTTTAATTACAGGCACTATGAGTCTTCAGTTATTTGCTGTAGAAAAATAGCACTCCTTTTCTAGGTAATTTTATCTTTTTCTTTATTGGTAGTGCCATCTTTAATAATTATTAATAATTGTGTGGGTTTCATCTTATTCTGTAAATATTATTAAATTGTTATCGTTAATATCTTTAGAGCATTGTTTTTATCTGTATGGCAATAATTACTTTAAGAACCAAAAGTATTGGGTGTTTTATTATTAGTTACCAAAAATTTATAATATAAGTCAGCAGACTTATTCGCCTGCGCCTGCTACTTATTCTTACTTAATTCGCCTGCGACACCTGGTACAGAGGGTGTTACTATTCTACTTATTGTTTACAACTGTTTGTTGACTCATCATTAGTTATATTGCTTATTCGTATATGTGGAACGTCTGCGTTCGGGAAAATTTTATTCAACCGTTTTCGGCATATTTTCTCCGCCAGAAATATAGGATATTAAAATGATTATAAAACTGCTTTTTTTTTCAGTGTTTTTTGTTTCAGTTGGTCTGATATTATAAATAGATATACAAATATTATTTATTTGAAGTAATTATAATTTAGTTACAAAGTTATTCGTTAGTTAGTTATTTAGTATAAACGTATATCTCAGAGTACTCATATATCGTAGTAACAACTCAGTCACGGAACATTTAAACATATCGCACCCCTAGACGAATGCTGCATCAACTCAAAACTGTACATTTATGCAGACCTTTCAACATTGACGTAAATGACTGCATTGGGGTCCATGATTCGCATACTACATAATATTTAAAAAGAAATTATTATGGAGTCAGAAGATAAGCATACGGTCTGCTTTAGCATTAACGTGATTATATTGACACTCGTGTCATCACAAAGATACCAATGCTGTGTCGCCGACTTTGTGAACTGAAGATATAATTTCTCATTTTACTGGTTAAATGACTGATTTTACTGCCTCTCTCACCCTTCAAATCTAGAAATAGGTAAGAGATGTTTCAATGCAGTTGATCTCTGTAAGAGTTCTACCTAGCTACTTAGTTAAATCTTATCTGAATATTTTGACTATTGAAATTTTTTTGAAAGATTTCGACATTTTGTTCAAATTTACGAACAATGACGATGCTTAAATTATTGTAGGACATAAATTACTTTTAGTTGACACAGTCTTCACCTGGGTGGGCGTTTATTAGGCAAGAAATTAAATTATGTCTTAAGTTACTTATTTATTATTTTACATTTTGATTTCTTTGAGTTTTATTTTAAGGTCACAGGCGTGATATATTTATGTATGTATAAGTAGTTTTAATCTTATAAGCTACCAATACCAAGCTAAACAAAGCCTATACGAATTTTCTTCGCCCACGTCCTTACACGTAAACAATTTATCTAGGCATCGGTACTTGGGAATAAATAGGGTTCGCTATTCGCGTCCCGACGACGGTCACGGTCTGATTTACGACTGCATGTTATTAGAACACCATATATTACGAAGCCATCGACTTATTCTAATGTAAGCAGCGAATAAACGTTTATAAATGTTTCTCCAAGAATATTGGGTTTTCATATTTTCTGCAATGAAATCACTGCATTTTTATTGATGTTAGATTGTGATTAATCAAATCATACATGGAGACAGGTACTCTTAGGTTTCCATGGTAAACATTTTATTTGTATTTATAAACGTGCACATTTTATTATGAGTAATGCTACAGCCACTAACATGTCTGCCGTAGGACCTTCACTGTTGGATGTACGATGTACAAGAAATTTTATACATTTACTAGAGGTAGATCTTATACAAAGGTGGTCTGTATTGCTACTACTCTCACCTATTTCTGCCACCAAACAGCTATATTCCAATTGCTGTGTTCCTGTATCCAGGGTGAGTAAAGCAGTCACTGGAAGAAAAATTTAAAGAAATCAATATATTGATTGTACACAATCATTATGTATGTCTATAAAATTATAGACATGTTTAAGAAAAACTGTGACATACATAATGTTATATAACGAGAAATAAATTTAAGCTCGCAGTCCCCACCACCCAGCTCCAGAAAATAAATAATTCATTCAATAAAATGCCAGACAGCACATTAGTCTTACAGATAAATAAATTCAAAAGTTACGTAAACATTAAGCTTATATCTAAACCATATTATAGTATTAAAGATATATTAATGATAAAATTAATGATCTGGTATTGAATTGCTTTAACCTAGCTTAGCTAAGGTTTCATTAACACCAACTATTTAGTATTGACCTTTGTCACCACCAGTTTTTTTGTAAGTTCCTTTTTGGTGGCTCATGTATTGCAGGTTGCATTAAACTTGGTTCTAAGACCCGAGATGCGCCGGCAGACTAGTAAAAGGTAGGCCTAATTTTTATGTTAGATGACACTTAAAAACCCGTCGGGTCATCAGAGTCATCGGTATTATCTTATAGATTTTATCTAGTGCTTCATGAGTTGTGAATTCGATGCCCACTCAGGACTGATATTTGTGTCTGGGTACATTTGTGATTCTACTGTTGTATGATGTCACTAATACAAGTGCTTTAAGCGACTTATTACGAAATCTGGTCAATATATGAGGTGTGAGAATTTATTATTATTACTTCTATATTCTGCTGGTATCGCTATAAATGATGATACAAATAATAACATTCATATCAAAAATTACCTGAATTTGTTATTTTAAAATATTCGTTCAATTAAAAATATCTCTCCATGTCAAATATGTCATGTGTAAGTAGCACAATCTGTATTTTTTTATTTAACAAAAGTTAAATACAATCGAACATTATGTCATTAATTTTTCGTTTTCTTCTTAATTTTCTTTAATTTTATGAATTAAGAAAACTATAACTGCAACTGCATAAACTAATATACGACGCAATATCATCTCACTATTAGACAAAGACAATTAAAAAGTACATGACGCCATCGAGGTCCGAGAGCTCATACGGCAAGTGAGTCCAATTAAACTCCAGGCAGTCTCCGCAGACCGTTCTTATTGCGGTCACATTTCATTACATTTGCGGCAAATTCTGCTATTACTTTTATGACGGCCGGCTCGCTTCACTAATGTTATAGGAGGGATTCCAAAATTATTTATGAAGCTGCGGATCATGGGATTGTTGCATTTACTATTTATTACAGCGTACTTTCTTCAGAGTCTTATACTTTGTGCGTGTCCAGAAACATCAACTCCCCGATATAAGCTTTCCTTGCATGTAGAGATTTTACTTGCTTTAGGAAAATCATACAGAATTTAGTAGTTACTTCTATTAAGAATTTTCTATATATTATTTTTATTATAGTATTTATTATAATTACAATATCTATATGGCTGAAAACCTTTTGGCGAACAGAAATAAGTATCATGATAAAAGGTCCGATATTTCTTTATAGGCAATTTAGAAGTTTATCGACAGGGTAACAAGCTCACTCAAGCAAAGGCAACGCGCTTTCAGAAATCTTCTTATATCCGAAAACGTTTGGTAGCATCAGGCATATTTCACGATTCCGCCATAACTCAGAAGCAATCAACCATGAGAGATCGAGCTATTTCCCCAAGTGCATCCATTCAGCGTAGTAATACGTTCGCGCGCCCTGTTACCCATATGACATAATGGCGCCTCCAACTGATTGGACGAATTTCTATAGTGCAAAAAAATCACGATAAATCGTGCTCAATTTATTTTACGCCGATCCGGAGATTCTGCGATGAAAACTCTATTGTCGCATGAACAATGCTAACATTTTGGCTAGGTTGCGAATTTGATGACGAATTATCTGATTTAAATATTGTATCGATTCGAGGAGCTTTTAGAGAGCAATGACTTTGACAGTCCTTGTACTTGTCTCATTCTGAATTTATATAATTTAATGCTTACATAATAATTCAAAAAGCCTATTAAACAATATTAAATCGGCTTGTCCAATTTAACTAATTTTATCGTATTTACCTTAAGACAAACGGAAAGCTTGAATGAAAATAAAATTAGTAATAATATATATATATCATTTTCGTGGCGGTTCTTGGTTTTTTATATTTTTACTTCTTTATAAAAAATTACAATTTTCGTTTCGTCAAAGAGTTAACGTAAATTGTAGACGTCAATTTTTAGTTTCGATATTTTTTATAATGTTTATGTTTTTTAATGTTAAAATTTTTTATATATAATTTTAGACATATATAAAATTTGTCTTGCTGATAGAAGTAAATTTTACTTTGAAGTACACAATTTATTATTTATTCTCATGTAATTGTTTACTATACGCAAACTAAAAATACTTATAATCAATAAACAATACTAATAATAAAATCAAAACTCGTCGCGAAACGAGTTCTACAGGATAATACTTATATATGTGGAATTATATTTAGGCGATATTTAGTATGTACTATATATTTTATATCGTTGTTTATTAATAGTAAAATACCTAAAGTATTGGTAAATTAATAAACAACGATATGGAAACAAAATGATCAGAATCGATAGATTAGATCCAATAACCTGAGAGAGAGTGGGCTATTTCCCGCACTTCCATCGAATGGGCAAATAGATTCATGCTCGTTCCATTACACTCGATGAGATATTCCTACGGCCTTACAAAACATTATATGAAAGAGTAAATGAAAGAGAGATACTTTTCTGTGTTGTTTTATTTGTGTACCCACATTTTCCTCAATGGTGGATGGTAAATAATCATGTAGATGATAAGTGATGAATGTTCGCAACATAAAAGAATTTATACTTTTAATATATACTAGTATGTCTGGTATTTATTCTATAGATTGAGTAATTCTACATTTCCAAAAATATAATCTAAATAATTATTATTCAAATACGCATAAGCACAATTTTTTACAATATAAGTAGGATATAAACGGCGAATTACTTTGGTTAAACATCAATACAGATCGACGATTCGAATGCACGCAAATCCTCGATTTATATTCCATCAAATCGTTTTGCAGAGAACAATGTTGTCATAAATAATCTCGGCTCTCCACTTATATAAGGTTGAGCATTTATCGCATTCATATCATAATTTATTTTCAACCACAGATATCAGGAGAATGGATTTTTGGGAAAATAAAGTTGCTATCGTAACCGGCGCTTGTCATGGAATTGGGGCACAAATAACTGAAGATTTAGTTAAGGCTGGCATGATTGTCATAGGCTTCGAGCCATCTGTGGAAAAAGTTAATGAAATGATTGACAAATTTCATGCATGGGGCAAAGTGAAAGGGCAATTGGTACCCTGTAAATGTGACGTTTCGAAAGATGTAGATCTGAAGAATGCATTCGAAGGAATAGTGGCTACATATGGAGGTGCTGACGTACTGATAAATAACGCTGCTATAGGAAAAGAAGGATTGATAAGTACCGGAAATATTGAGGACATGAAAAACGTCATTGATGTCAACATATATGGACTGATGGCTTGCACACGATATGCGATAGAATCCATGACAAAAAAGAACGCTCTTGGGCAAATTATAAATATTAACAGCATATGCGGTCATTACATGCCTCCGTTTGCTGAGCCAAGGATTAACATGTATATAGCTTCAAAACGTACTATGACTGTACTGAATCATCTACTGAAGAATGAATTTAAAATACTTAATAAAAGAATTAAAGTGACCAGCATTTCACCCGGCATTGTTCGCACAGGAATTTTCAAGACGGCTGGGGTAGAATTTCTTAACGAAGAATTTTTTAATATGAATCCACATTTAACGACTAAAGATGTTTCTAATGTTGTTTTAATGATCCTGTCCGCTCCACGTGGTATACAAGTAAATGAAGTTATATTCCATGCTTTACATGAAATATACTAATGATTGATGGCATGTCATAAAAGTAATAAACAAAAATAACAAATGTGTTTTTATTAGATACATTTAAGTTTGCATTACTATTTATGTTTTATTTATTACCAATGTTTGACTACTGTATTGGGATAAATATTTAATGTGAATAAATGGAGCTAAATATGAATAGCAACTTTTTAATTATTTTAACTTGAAACGAAAGTAAAAATTAACACTGTATCAAATAAATAGTAAAAAATATTTTTTTGATAGCGGTGTAGTGTATTATTTACGCAAAGC
Source organism: Heortia vitessoides (assembly GCA_020976665.1). Taxonomy (NCBI): domain Eukaryota; kingdom Metazoa; phylum Arthropoda; class Insecta; order Lepidoptera; family Crambidae; genus Heortia; species Heortia vitessoides. Next base: position 5,956,442 of record JACJUM010002525.1, on the reverse strand, counting down.
GATGAAAAGTTCATATATAAAATGTATGACAAATTCTAGTCTTAACATTTATATATATTTTTTTAAAATAATACCTATTTATACGTACATGTAAAGGTGCATTTTATAATTAAATCCCTTGCACACATATGTCACTTTGATGCTAATACGCGTTATTATTACGAAATATGCGCCAACTCGAGGGGAGTTGGCCCTCGTCATTATCATCATTACAGCCATTGGATATCTACTGCAGGGCAAAGCCTCCCCAAAAAAGGGGGATTTTTCCTATTATTGCCTCGCTGGGCAAGTGTGTTGGCAATCGTAGAGCGTAGCTTTTTCGACGGGGATGCTGCTGTCCATTCCAACCCTGTGCATTTAAGCTACACTATTTCGGGTAGATATACCGCCATCTGTCGGTTCAAGTACCTTTGTTGCCTTTTACGACACCTGGTACAAAGGAGGCTATTCCGCTCTGCCCCATGGCATGTTGGCCCCACATATATTATTCCAATGTTTCTCTGTCGTTTTTTTATTATAATTGTAATTCATTTTTCATGTAAATATTCGGCCTACGTAATAGTAGGCATTACAGCAGCGTCTATTATTACACTACATCACAAAAATATGCACGTTGCCAACTTTACAGCTTGAAGATATCATGATACATAACTTATTAACTTCATTGTTTCTGTCACCTTTCAAACCTACACAGCAATGCAAAATCTGCTGTTTTGCTGAGGTGAGAACGAGGTATTAAAACAGACATACATTGTACGAGGTCGACATTTAGTAATAATTAATTCTAATTCTAAAAATTTTTCGTCGTCATAATAATGTATAGAATTATTTCCTGGCAATGGTGTCTAAATATAAACTTACTATACCTGTTATATGTAATACATTATGTAATATAAACTTACCTATGTATAGGTAGGTTATAGTAAGTTCTCTTACTGTAACGATGCCTGGATCACTCTAGTGTAAAACAAAGCAACAAAAAATATAATTTTCACAATATTTGTGTACATTGTAAATTAATAAACAAGATTGTATGTTTTCTTATTTTCCTATAATTTTACTTATTACACCCAGAGGCTTTCAAAGCTTGAAATTATATAGCAAACCATTTTATTTGATCAGTAGTAATAAAACGTTTCATCCATTGGTATCTATAAATCTTGAGATTCAAACTCTTCGAAGTCGTAAATCGCGTAGGTAAGTACCGAATTTTACGACGTTGATGATCGTTCCTATTTTACAATGTTGCATTTATAATGACATTAGTACCAATGGTGAAGTTTTATTTTAACAAAAGACATTCTATTATTTTCCTTACTTTTTACTGTATTGAGTTTATTGTGCACAAAGTTGAATTATTATAATTCAGGCAAACAGTTGCAGCAGCTAATAGGAAAAATATCATATTTTATTTTTGAGGTAAATGAGTCAGTTCTTATACTGGTTTAAGTTTTTTGCTGTCCTTCTTTTAGAAAAATAATGCCACATTTCCATCATTTTATTTCAGATAAAATTCTAAAACTCGTTACTAGTTCTCGAAAGGATGTGCTCCGCAATAAAAATAATTCTTTTCTTTTAAAAATAATTCTTTTTCTTTCTTTTCTTAAATAATTAAATTTCGCACCTACTTCGTTGGTGTGTGAATTTTTGTTGCAGGTCTTGGCAGAATTTTGTATGTCTGATTGGTCAGTTATTATTGTGTATGTTTAAATCAAATCACCGCGCTCTTTTCCATCTATAAGGCTAGTTAATAAGTCAGGACTGATGGTACATTCGGTAGTATGCCTATTTCGTGGACATAGTTATAAATAAGTAGTAATAAATAAATATTTTATTTACACTAAAACATGGTATACGTGATGATCTACTTAATCTACTTAATGTACTTCGTCTGCAGGTATGCCATAGGGTGGTATTTTATCACCTTTACTTTTCGCAGTATTTATTAACTCTATCACGTAAAATCTTTCCCCGTCCTACCACCTCTATACATTGCAAATTTATCACCAGGAATCGTTCTTTGAACTTAGTTTAGCAATTGATGTAATTAATTTAGGTATTGCTCGTACTAGTGACTGAAGTAATGAGTTTGGACTCAAGGTCAACCTTGAAAAGACTCAAGTCATTGTGTTGGACAGCTCTAAGATTATCGCAACGATCAATTGGTCTGTGATTCCCTAAGTTTTTTTTGATGGTACCTAAATACCTTATAGCAGCGTTGGCAAGAACTTAGGTGTTCTTATTAATAGCAACTTATCCTGGGTTGCTCAGCTAAAAGAATAAAAAACTAGAAAATTGTTTGCTTCAGCTGCGTCATTAAAGAGATTGCGTAACTTTCTTTCTTTCAGAATTGGTCTTGCCCAGTAACTTCCCTAACTGACCATATAAAGCTCTCTGCACTCCCGCTTGCATGTAGTCCCTTCTTGTGTGGATAGGTTTGGTGAAGAATCACTTTCTATCATTATAGTTATATCTAATTATATTTCCTTATATAAAATTAATTTTTATTATTTTTATTTAATATATTTTCCTTCTTTTAAATTTTTATTTACATCTCTGACTATCTCTTAGTTTCATCCACTCTTTCCATTCTGCCTGCTTGCCAAAGGTTTCCTGGAAGAAATCGCTATTTGCGATTAAGCCGCCCATCGTACTTCATGTTATTGTTCATATATTATTATATTTAGTGTACAATAAAGTATTTATTATTATTATTAAGTACTCTAAACTTTTTATTCCGGATCCAGATTAAAGACACCTAGACTATATTAAAAAAACGTTTTCAAGAAAATTTCTATTTTATAAGTGATATAAGGGTTGTATAGAAGGTTACCTCCGCAGTCACATCCGCAGATAGCACTCCAAATGTTTGCCCGTTAAAACAGTCGAAGCTGCTAGCTTTCTTTGGTTAATCGCTAGTTTGGATTGTTTTTACCCATGTGAAAAACAGTAGGGACTCTTAAAATGTTTAAACTTAAAAGGAATCCTTAGACCAGCAACTAACAATCAAATAAGGGTAAACAAAATATTAGCACATTAATGTTGCTTGAAATATTACAGCCATTTTATAAAAATTATTATATATCCATTAACAGCGCTTCCACCTCATCTAACTGAACATCATTTGTAATGTCAAAATAAATGTTTCTGCTGCCTATATTTGCTTCGCAGTTGACGTTAGAGAACTAGTTGAAATTTGTCACTGTATTGAGCGTGTATTAAAGAATATAAATATGAAGTGCTGGTTAAATAAAGTTGCTATTATTACAGACTGTGATGATGAAGTCGGTGTCCATGTAATAGATCAACTTGCAAAAGTTGGCATGATAACAGTTGCATTTGCAAAAACTGAGGATATTATTGGCAAAACTAAGGAAAAACTAAAATGCTTAACAATAAAAGAAAGAAAAGGAAAAGTTATTTTATACAAATGTGATATAAATAACGTGGAAGAGTTAAAAGAAGTATTCAATATGATTACCTGTGATTATGGTGGTGTTGATGTATTGATCAATAACGCATTTTGTAACACAGATGGCTTAGTCAGTACTGGGAGATTGGAAGATTTCAGAGATGTGGTTGATATCAATATTTTTGCACTGGTCGCTTGCACAAGATTAGCTGCTGGATCAATGATAGAGAGAAATACCAGAGGTCATATTATAAATATAAGCGATTTAAGTGCATACCAAATTCCGGAAGATTCGATGAAAAACGTTTTTATCGCATCAAAGAGTGCTATTACGTCGGTCAACGAAATACTCAGACTCGAATTTAGATATTTGAAGGTGAATATTAAAGTTACAAATATTGCGTGTGGAAGTATTGAGAGTCGTACCGTTAATACACCTGACGAACCGAAGCTGAAAATACGAGATGTAGCCAAATTAGTGAAATTGATTTTAAATACGCCGGAGCATTTGCAAGTTCATGAAGTTTTACTGGATGCTACTCACAATTAGGCTTAATCTCAATAATAAAATTTAATGTTGTTACTTATTTGCGTTTTACTAAAGAAAGAGTGTATGTGTTTCCACAAGGTTTTTCTGACATCGTTACTATTTTAAAACAGGGTAGCGTAAAATGTAGGCTCAAAATGTAGTAAACCGCGTTCTTTTAGAGTCAGCCGTCAAAAGCCGGAGGGAGGCCGCATTATCTTAATTAAACGGATGGAGCATTAGTGCTCATTACTGGTGTTGTTCACGAGTATTTAGCAAATCACGCTTGTAGCTGCCGCCTCCCACGCCTCTTTGTCCGACTTACATTTCCCGAATAGTTTCATTAGTACGGAGGTTTAAGTGCATGAGTTTTGTTTTGAATCGAAATGCTGTTTGGGTTCATGGAATTTCGCTTCCTTATTAACGTGACCGCATATTGCTTCCATCCAATTCTAATAACACAGACTATAAATTTGTAAATTTACTCTTCTTGATTATTATGACATGAGTTAGACCTTATACAAACGTCGCCTGCGTAGGTACCTCAAGCTTACCGATAAATAGTAGTGTTAGCATTGCTGTGTTCCGGTTTGATGGGTGAGAAAGGCAGTACTGGGCGATGTGACATATTATCTTCAAGTCATAGGGTTGGGAACGCGATAGTGATATCCTTGTAATATAATAGGGATATATTATAATAATCACACGGATTGTATGCTTGTATGGCGACCTGATCTTTGAAAAAAACATTAATGTTTGAAAGGTAAATTATAAATTCCCACAATATCTCAAAAATGTATCTGATTCCGTGATAAGTCGCTTAAAGTACTTATGTTATGACAACAGAAGAATCACAAATATACTATTTAAGTACATATATTGACACAAAACAAACATAAATATCATCATTTAAATATTTTTCCTAGGTGGGGATCAAACACACGACCTTTGGCATACAAGACAGGATCACTACCATCTACGCTATCGAGCCCGACAATGTAATCTTAAATATAATTTAGTATTTATTATGCAGGAAACCTGAACTATTTGTTTGTTGTAGGTATACATATATGTATACCTACAAATGTGATTATATATATATATATTCATCTAATCTGTTCCTTAGAGGATATTTAAAACAGAGATTTACTGAATTCAAATATTTAAACAGTCTGGACTCTTTCAAGAAATAGGGTTTCATTTTTCTCAAAGCTTAATTGGTTTACAGAACAAAAGGCGAAAACAGCGCCTTTCACACCGAAGGGAACTTAATTAACTTCTTTTTAATTTTGTTTTATATAAAGTGGTCATTTGCAAATAATTTAGCGATACTCGAATTTACTAAAAAAACATAGCCAGTTTCTTACTAAGGCCGATAATTCACTTATTATTTTATTATACTTATTAGATAAAAACCTTATTACTTTCTGATATTTGAAAATATTCATTTGTCAACCGTTTGCCACTTTCTATCAAACTGCCATATTAGAAAAGTAAGTTCTCGAGCGATCTTGTGTGGAATGAATACATCAAAGGATTTCTATAAAGATGAGAATGAAGATGATGACGAGGAAGATGATGAGCGACAAATTAGATGGAGTGACCTGATATTTCTACCTTTTCATCCAGTTTTCAGGAGTTTTATTCTCTTATGTGTTATAGTCAAGAGCACTCTCGTAAGTCTTATTTTATGCTTTATATATAAAATTCTGCCATAATTAAAAAATAGGCCTTATAGCATAACTTAACCGAAAATTACCTGCAATTTTTTTTCTTCCCATGAAGTTTTTAGTCGTTTCCATGTGCGTATATTCTAAAGGAAATTAAATAAAAGTGAAAGATCTGTTTATTATATTTTCACGCCTTGACTATTCTTACTGCAACTTAACTAGTTATTTTATAATGATGTGAATAACTTAAGAAATGTTATATTCTAATACCAAATCTAAAACTGCGAAGACACTATCTAAAGTCATCAATCAACTTATTGTGTTGGTGCTGCGACCATTGCACTGTAAGGGTCGTTGACCTTTTATCACAAAAAATACGCTGAACATAAAAAAGAACAGATAGTTTTTCATTAAACCGTTTTATTAAAAAAGGTCCAATCTGTTAAATAGCACAACTACTTAACCGATTGAACCTTTTTTACGCGATATCATGAGTAAATTGAAAACAACAACGTTTGTTACTTGTATACATTACAAAAATAATGAAATCCTATAATTAGTTTTTCTGTATATATACAGTTTTGACATAACATTAAAATAAGTAAATGATAAACTTTTCGGTTACAGGGTCCCATACAATCGGTGTTTAAAATTATACATTGTTCAGATTTGATGGAACAATCCATCGGTTTAGCCGGTATAAAGTATTTTTATTTATACCTTTGTGACCCAGCCTACTTTATTGATACTGCTCTTCATATAGTTCACAGGTATTTTCCTTGATTATTTTTACTTTAATGTAAAAACATAGAAGCGTTGAACAAACAATTGAAAAGTTATATGAACAGCGTCTTAAAGCTGTTAAAAGAGAAGTCAAGTTGTAACCACCCTGACTTTTTTTCGGGTGAGTCGAAGGAGGATACTATAAGAATAAAGAAAATACTCTTGCAAACCAATAGTTTTGGCCTGTTTCAAGTAAAGGCAAATTGAGAATTTATTATATTATTATTAAACAAGATTTTTGTAGCAAGCTCATTGAAACGCTTTTATTTTAGACAAGTCACAGACAAGGCTATGAGACGAGAGTATTTGCCTAAATCTGGATTTTTGTTGTTAATTGATGTCTTGTCTATTATACCAATGTATTCTTTGGCCTCAAACGAATTGTGTTCATCTGTACAATTTTGGCCAAATATACTATCATTTTCCGAGTTTTTAATGTAAGTATAATATAATATATAAAATCTATTCGCAAACAAACCTTTAACAAAAAATTAATTAAGGGATTACTTTACACTTGTTATGAGATTCACTAATAGTTCTTCAAATTTTTATATTAAAATAATAACGTGTCACAAAAGTTGCATGACAAAAATATATATCAATTTAAGTAATTAATATTTAATTATTTGTTTTATTTTTATTGTAGTATCATTATTGATTACCACACTAATTTAGTTCAATTGAACCTCAGCTATACGTTTCAAAAAAACTTTGTTGGAAGTTAAGTTTTTGTGTTGAAAAAAAATCACTTAATTACGGGTTTATTGGTGTTTCCGAAATTACTGATTTTATTTGTTACTGTTTATTTTAGAGTAAATGTTTTAATATTCAGAAATTTCACTTTCTATTAATATTTCTGATAAAAAAAACCTTTAAAATAGACGTATAATTTAAATTTCAGAAATGTAGAAATGGGGACTTGTTCTCCGATTTTCACTATGTAATTAACACCTTTTACGGTTTGTTTTTCTGTTTGTATTAAATAAGTATAAACGAGTGTGTTTAAATTCATTCAAATTTTCTTTTTTTGCAGTATATATCGAGTAGTTGAATATTTCTCATTGGCATCAACGCATTCGCTCTCTAACCTATTAGTAGGTTATGGTATAATAATTTTACTCTGCGTTAACTGCACAAGTTGCTTCTTTCTCCTACTGACTCGGATAGGGCTTTGCAACAACTGCGATAAAGGACTTTACGATTGGAGGCAATACATCATTCATAAGGTTTCATATTTGTTTTATTGTGTATAAATAGTAGTTAAATATCGATCGTTCCTGTGTTGATATCTCATATATTAATATGACTCCGTGGTAAGTCGCTTAAAGCACTCGAGCTAAAAACATCGGATGAAAGTCGAATTACGTTTATAATAATTAAATACATACTTCTGACACCTAGATTTAGGACAAATGCAAATAATATCACAAAAATATTTGTCCTAAGTAGGGATCGATAGGATCACTACCATCTGCGCCCTCGGGCCACTCATATTACATCCTATATATAGCTTCTGCTTAAATAAGGTACAATAAATAACGTCTTACATGCAATTTAAACATATCTGTAGGTACACTTAAAAGATAAATTTTAATGTAGTTGCTGAAAGCCAAGATTTTCATGTACTTCATGTGTTACATGAAGTGTTATGTTATAAAATTCTCCTAAAATGATGTTCGAATAGAAACGAAAATATGATATCTAGGAAAGGGTACCCCAATATTACAATGAATGTAAAAAAATTGTCGGCATACGTTTCAATAAAGTTCAGTAATATTTTTTTAAGCAGTATGTGATACATATTTCAATTTGTTTTTCAGTTCAACGAAAGTGACGCAGAGTATTCCACATACGTGTATGGGACATCATTCGTTTTATCGTTTGTCATTGGAGCTTTATATGATAGCACAAAACCATCAACAATATTAGAATTTTTCTTGGTTCTTTTATTCCTGGCGCTGGGATATATTTTGTCGTATTACATTATTTTGCCAAAATTATTTGCCGAATCAACTTTAGAGATTAAAAGGGTTTGTCAATTTTATACAAATGTAAAAAAAATCACCGACGAGACAAAAAGAAGAAATCCAAATTCAGACGCTCATATTCTTGTGGGTAATTTTTATAGTATTATATGGAAGAAACGCAGTGGACTTACGAATATACCTCGAGTAATTTCAGAACTACCACGTTACATCAGTTTAGAAATTAAACAGGATTTAGTATGGCCTGTCTTTTACCATAGTCCGACTCTGAGGAATACTTCATTGCCGTTTAAACGATGGCTTTGTGATAACATATTTTCAGATTACAAACTCCCTGGTGCAACATTTTTCTCAGGTTCTCATACTCTTGCAAATTTATATTACTTGAAGTCGGGAATCGTTGAACTAATTTCAGCTGACGATGAAACAACTCCTCTTCTAACAGTTACTAGCGGTACACTCTTTGGTGATGTTAATTTCTACGTACCACCAATGAAAAGAAATGTCATTGTAAGGTGTGTAACATATTGTGAGATATTTATTGTACCAAGAAACATTTTGATAACAGCCTTACATCATTATCCGGAAGATCGGTGTAATATTCTCCAATCAGTAAAAGATAGATTGAAACACGCAAAAACATTGTATACATGTAAACAGAATGTAAGAGGTTTAGACAGAGTTGAAGATGAAGGTATAGCATGGCTTAAAAGACGTTGGTGGGAAATAGCAGAAACTGTAACCGCATGGAAAAAGAAGACAGGTAATATTCAAGTAAAATGCGAATTGCCACCTGAAGAAGCCATATATCATTGTGCAAAATATATTGGTCAATTGGTTTTATGCAGTGATGTACAATTACACAAAAAAACTTTATTTGCCAATGTAAACTTTCCATGGGTTTTTAGATATGATTCAACATTTGTTAGACTTTGGAATAATATCGTTATAGCGACAGTTTTAATTGTTCTAATAATTTACCCACCGAATGTGACCTCTTTGAAAAGAAGAACATGGTTCTTTTTTTTTCAGTATTGGACTGATTTTATCTATGTTTCGGATATTTGCATTTCTTTACTTACATCTACGAACAAAGAGAATATATCAGATGAATTCTCAGCAGTAGTGTTTGCACGCTGTAAACGTCCATCGTTCATCTTAGATATATTTTCCACTTTATGGCTAGAAACGATTGTGGTGAATATGGGATTTCCACAATTTTACGATGTTTTTCAATCCAATCGTCTCCTAAAGATATACATATTATTTGACAATAGATTTTTAAATGAATGGAGTACAAAAAGTGATCCCTTGTTTGTTGTGTGTTACAAGCTTGTGCTAATAATTTTTTGTTACCTATACATCTCTGCTTACGCAGTATATGCAATAGACGCATTCCTGCCTTCATTGACGTCCGAATACTTTTTTGGCATAAGATTGCTTAAAAAGTATACTAGCAATGTTACTGATATTCAACTAGAAGAAAACTTTTTTGATGTGGCACTGGCGTACACCTTCGAAACATGGTTTTATGAAAATTTGCCGAAAACTTTGTCAGATGTCTATGTCGTTGTGGCGCTAACTTCTATTGGATTTTTAACTTATACAGTCGTTAGAGCGAAATTCCTTTCATTTTTATATCTAAAGCATATTGAATTTACAAGTTATCAAACTTTTGTTTTAAATCTAAAAAACTATTATAAACACTATAAAATACATAGTGATCTTCTAAAAAGGCTGGACAGATATTTAATTTGTCAATGGAAATATAACCGAGGAAGAGATATTATGCACCGCAATAAGGTGAAAGAATTACCATCTGATATATTTTGGAAGGTGCACGGCGAGGTAGCTGAGAAGTTGATTAGTGAATCTAAGGCGTTTGTTGGTGCCGATCCGACTATGATTAGGGAACTCGCATATGCTACTCAATTTATGATAATGCCAAAGAAGGCGACTATATACCTGTTTGGTGTACAGTGTAAAAATGTCACCTGGCTTGTACAAGTAAGTATATGTGGATTTTTCATAAATTACGTTAGTAAGATATGCACAATTCATTATGTTAAATTGTAAAAACTGATACTTTTTATCACTCTGAGTGATTTGTTTGCTCTGTACCTCTATAACTTTTTAAATTATAAATGAAAACAGTTACATTTTCTAGTACATGAAAACTAGAAGCCTATAGTAAGTTGCTTACCTATTTAAAACCGCATACAATGTTGATGCTTTAAAAACTAAGACTTTACATGATAAGCTTTAATATCAGTCGTTAGATGTCTGCAGTTTGATATCGCCTACCGTAATATCGATAATTTTAGAAGATTTATTCTCTTATTTGCGATATTAGTTTAATTTTAGCAATTCGTGGATGTATTTGTTCCCTCCCCGACCTGACCTCACCATTTGAGATACGCTATTTAGTATCTTCTAATTACAGTTTCAAAATCGAGAAAAGTGTGAGCTCTCTCAGTTCTACTACACTAGGTTTACATTGTAGGGCTACCTGAAATGCGAATATCATAACGAGGACGGAGAACTCCTCAAAAAGATGATAGTACCAGGTGAAATGGTGTCAGTGAGTTCTGTTCTGCTGGGAATACCGTCTATTAGAACATATTTAACCTGTACTGAATGCGAGGTATGTCACGTGTATTTTTATAGGTTTACCAAGAGTTGATATATATTTATAAACGTAATTATTTTTTATAGTCTTGCTCTTATCACAACCCACTCAATTTATTATAAATACACGTTAATTTATTTATTCGTCTATGTAATTATAATTGTAATTAAATATTTTGTATTAATTGTATATAAAGTGTAATTATATATTTTGTTCTTTATATTTATTTTAAGGCCTTAGAACTTATGTAACCAATGGAATTTTCTCTAGCTAGCGCTTCGAATTAAGACACAGCAGGGGCTAATATTTTTTTCAAGAGGTGTGTTTCTTACAATAAATAGTTTTTGAAGGCTTTGCATGGTATGTGGGTGAAAGGTTGTAGTATCCTTGGGTATTATAGACGAGAATAGGTTATAGACATTTCGTTAATTTTTTTATTTGATCAGGTTGACAAACAAGCATACAGCCGCGTAATAGTAAGCATCACCGCAGCCTAAAGATATTATGTCACATTACCCAGTAATTTTACTGCTTCTCTTACCCTTGAATCCGGAAAACTGCAATTCCAACATTACCGTTTGGCGGTAGATATAGGTGAGGGTGACCAATGCCGACAGCTTGTTTGGCCGACCTCATGTAATATAAAAAAATCATCAGATGAGTCACGTGTTTTTAATAAATAAATTTAAAAAAGGGCGATTACCTTTAATTGTGAGAAAAGGAAAAAAATTTCTAAGACTTCAGAACTACTGCCTCGAAGGTTTTGAGTTTTAGTATACAATATTTAGTGCACCATAAACGTGTTGTAAGCACGATCCAGGGTTCATGTACGGAGTTGATGTAATGTGTCATCCGCCCCATTGACAATCAGAGACACTAATACTCTTGTTGTAGTTGATGTACATCAGGGTTCAAGACTTCTTCAACATTATAAAAAGATACCCCCATGAGTGGTCATATTTCCGACATTGTATTGACGAATTCACTCCAATTTTCGAAGCCACGTTCCATGCTTACGTCAAGAAACACAGAGATGTGAGTACCAAAAATATATTTTTGTGCATTTGCTTGTAAATAGACTGCGTAATTCGAAATTTATTTTGTGTACATGTATTTTGTATACACATTAAATATTAATACATATGCTTTACACTATATAATAATTATTTTCATGTTATATGTCTTGAAAAATTATTAAACTTGCAATATAGATATTTATTGCAATAACAAGACTTCCAAATTCAGTTTTTTTAAGGAGTTTAAAATGTTCAACGGAGTTCTAAAGTCTTATGACTCTAAATCTAAACGAAATTACGGAATAATCCACTTCCTGGAGATTTTCGATATGGAGCCATGTGGTTAAGATATTAAGATATTAAACTAGCCAATAATTTAAATAATTTTTTATGGATACATAATTAATAGTTCAGATACATCAACTTTTTTAGATAGGCAACAGGTGCCTAACGTCCATAATGTCTATATACATCGCAATCCAATAGAGATTTCTAGAATACGCAATCCGCTTAAAGATTGCGAGCCGCAAAGCAGTTTTTACGCATAGAAAGTGTCTCAGGCTCACTCAGATTTTCTTTTTTGCGACTGTACCCACGACGGTCACTCGATACTCGGCCCCGAAGGCACCCTCGAGTGACGGCCGTCGCGTTGATCTCGCTCCGATCTTGGGGTGACAGGTACGACCTCTCCATTCCTCCGGTGGGGATGGAATTAATCTCCACCAAAAAAATTTGAGTTGTCTCTTATAATGGCATGATATCGGAATATTATAGTTATTATAAATATTTCTTTCTTATTTTAAATAAAGAGGAGGCTAAATGACTGACTGCCTGACATATTAACGCAGCGCATAAACTCTAAAGGTTAGAAATGCAAAACTATATGCAGGAGTTCCTTTTATAACGTAAGGCAGCACTAAAAAAGAATATTTTAAAATTCACCCTGTGTCGGGGTGTAACGGGGATGCAAAGCTCCAGTATAAAACAGTACTCTTTTTGAAGGTATTCGATTCAATTTTAATATAAAGATTATTGAAAGTCATGAAACTAGTTAGCTAATTAGTTTTTTGAACTATATTTTTAAGCATGTTAAAAACGGTATAACATAGCTATATAACATCACGCTAGGACCAAAAACAACGGAGCCTTAATGATACTAGGTTCATTCTACAAATTAACGTAGGCGGTGCTGCGGGGGCTGCAAGTTTTTAATGATAGTTTTTTAATTCCTAAATTGTTCAATAAATTTTGATTATTTATATAAAAATTAAGAATTCCACTAGTGATATCAATTCAAAAAAATCCTTTCATTATAATATTATTATAACCGTAAAATTAATATTACAGTACCAAAAGAAGCTGAGAGAGAGGGTATTCCATTCGCGTGCCTCTGTAGTGTCAGCTAACAAACATAAAAAATCTAGATGGTGGACTTCACTTAAGGATACGGAATGGAGGCAGCCCAACTCCACGTCAGTATTAAATTATGAACTAACCAGTTTGAACCTACATGTACTAAGAAAATTCCTATCAACCCTCTTTTTCTTTTTAATTTTTTTTGCTACAAATGAATTATGATAGTAAATCAAAAGAGGATTTATTTTAGATTTTACAAAATTTATTTTTTTAAAAAAAAAGGATTATTTTAAATATAACTTCTTTCTTATTTTAAATAAAGATTGTTACTTTTCCTTAATAATATAATAAAGTTATATTTAAAAATTTTATCAGCTTTATCTTAGCTTAGTTATAAGTTCTAAAGTATGTCAATACTAGTAACTAAGTCATTTCAACAAATAGTTCTTTGAGTGACCTCAGAGACTTAATATTACAAGTAAATATTAAGTAGTAGTTATTTAGACGAATTAAAAGTGCATTTGAGAAGCCCATTTAAATAAGATAGATAAATAAATATAGAATTTTTTCAATATTGTCTGAAAACTAGATTTATTGATGTTTTTTTTTATATGATTTTTTCAGTTTTATGCACTACTGGTTCATATTTAGAACAATATCTGTGATTTTCTCTATTGTTGCTGCGTCGTTGCAAGGTTAGTTGACATTCTCTTATTATAATTTACTAATGGGTAGTTTTATCATACTTATAAATCAAATTTAATAATATTTTTTTAATAGGGATCTAAAGTTGTCCATCAAAGTATCAATATATTTGTATATTTAAACTCTAGTCCAAATCTTTTGTTATACTATCATTATTACAAATAAACAATAATAATAACAACATACCATACATATACATAGTATATAAGGTACATAAGTCTATGTTCTAATGCTAATAAACATTCTCAGGAGGCAGTGGTTTCGTAATTAGACCGGTATTGATATTTATTGGTTACATCTGTAATTGCATCGGTTGGATTGACATATCACTGAAGCTATTTGTTAGTATATTATATTTTTTTTATTATAGTATATTATAGTATATTATATTAGTATAGTTAGTATATTAGTCAATTAATAACTGATATATGCGTTATTAGTATGGATGGATATTCTAATTATAATTTGTGTTTTAATTACATTGTGATTCGGTATGGTTATAGCGGTTGTATTATGTCCTATGATGACACGTATGAATATTTGTTATCGCAACAATATTTTCTACTACTTCGATGTATCTGGTTTCTACAATAACGGATAAATACTTGATGGCCTATAGTGCAAGGAGCAATATAGTAACAGCAATATAGTAGGAGTGTAGTGGTGTACAACCCGAGTATAATAGTATCTACTGTACTTGACGCCAGGTGGCGGTATATCCATATACAACAGCGCAGCTCAAATGCACAAGTTCCCCTTTTCTTGGCTGAAATGATGAAGATTGTATCATATCATTTTGGTATTGGGATTGCTGACCACTTGGTGATATATTCGAGCTCCTCTGTGATCTAGAAGGCATTTTCCGACATTGGTACCAGCTGCATCTATAGTCTTGAGAACCAGAGAGAATCAACGATCAGTCAGCATGGTGGATTATGACCCATGGCCCGATTTTACCGATAAAAGACTAGTCGAGTCATTCCAAAATGGCTTCTGATTTGTATCTCTGTTGCGTATAACTTCACAGGTCTTATAGATAAATATGTTTATAGTAGGTGTCCATAACAACGTTTTAACGACTTATCACGGAATCAGGTATTTATTAGTTTCAATGTCTTCTTTACAGATGGGACATTTTGATAGTAATGGTTTACTAATAACGAACCGAAGGAAGTGTGTCATACATTACCTTACCCGAGGATTCCTTTTGGATTTTATAGGATGTTTCTCTTGGCATCATACATTAAGTTGGCTGATTTCACAAAAGATGGAAGAAAACGATGCAATGCTTATGAACACTTTCTGCAAAGTCGCTCACATGTACATTGTGACCTCGTTCTTTGACTATATCTACGACTCCCCTTTGGTTAATGGAATATATATACAGGTACGTCAAAGTTAGTAATTAAAATAATATTTATAAAACTGCATCTAGAAGGTCTAAGATTCGTTTTAGCTTCATCTGTAGGACAATTTCTATGATTTACCTGATAATATAGAAATAGTAATTTTTCGTCTTTTTTGTTTTGGGTTGTCTTGATATTTTTTCTGATGTTTTTATTTATTTATTTACTTACATTATATTTACTGCCGTGATGAAAATTAAAGAACAATAATAGCCATTTTTTGTTGCGCGAATAAGCACGTACTCAGCCAACTGAATTGCACAATTGGCAGGTGAACGAACTTGAAACTTTACGCGTCACATTTTGCTTCCTTTCAAATTCGTCGGCTTTACTTTTCACAATCCACCTCCATTTTGGTCGCATTACCATTGACATAAACATATTATGTGTCCAATCGGAATTTTTACACAAAAAACGTTGTTTTACATATACGAAAATGTAATGTAATGTGGTGTTAATCCTTTTGATATTAACCTGCAAGATTTTTAACTAGCAAATCAATTAAATATATTTTTTATGGATACCTAATTAATCGTTTCGGCTTATAAGATTTCTTAAAAAGGCAACAGGTGCCTTACGTCCATAATGTCTATATACATCGCTAACCGATAGAGATTTCTAGAATACGCAATTTCACGAGTCTTCTAGTCGTTTTTTACACAAAAATTGTTTTACAGATACTGAAATGGCAGTTGGTGTTAATCCTTTTGTTATTAATCTGCAGCCACTATCTTATGAATCAATGCATTATGTTTATATTCGACGCGTTTGGTAATATGCAGTATATAAGAAAACGCCAAAGTTGCTGGCTACCTAAGTATATAAACATGACCAGAGTGGAACTGACAACTGATGACCTGCATTTGGTCAGTGTTTTAAACATCATCGTTATATATGTATTGACATGTTATTTTGTCTTTTGTTTCTACGATATTTGTACGAAAACTTGGGGCTTGTCATAATTAATTTTATTTATACCTCTCGAACTTATAATGAAAGTATTACTAAGATTGTTATTTTATTAATTTTATTTTTAATAAAAACTTATGTGGTAAATACTAGTAAATACCCGCGAACTTTTTGGGTTAGTGAGTCTGATAGACTAGTTTTCAATTCTAATTAGTGAGTCTTTTCGTGTTGGCTGTAGCAATAAAATCTTCAGATGAGTATATAGTAGCTTAACTTTCTAAATAAACAATGGTTATTTACTTGCATATAAGTATATAGATATTAAGCGATGATAATAATCATCATTATTAGGGCCATTGTAAGTCCACTGTTGGGCAAGCCTGTTGTCTGCCGCGTTGGGCAAGCATGTTGGCAATCGCAGAGCGCAGCTTTCGCGACGGGGATGCTGCTGCCCATCTCTACCCTAGGCATTTGAGCTACACTGTCTCGAATGGATATACTGCCATCTATCGGTTCTGGTACCTTGGACGCCTCTTACGACACCTGGTACGGAGGTAGGCACTATTCACTGCCGATACCTCACGGCACTGCCGGTACCTGACGTTGATAGTAATAGTACTGCATATATACATTCGTGTTTATTCTTGCAGATATTTGCTCAAAGCCTAAATCTAGCTCAATGCGGATTCATGAGAATGAATTTGGGAAAATTTCATATAGACCGAGACAGTTACGGAATAGGGATTATCTTAATTGTGTTGGGGATCTTGTATTGGTAATTATTACACTTGTTATTATTAAATTGACCATAAAACTATAATAATAATAATTGCATTAACCTGATTCCGAAATAACAAAGAAATCACAAATACAATTCATAAAAACATGTATACAGATGGTAGTAAGGCTATCTTGTGCGCCAAAAATTCGATCTCAGGCAAATATCATGGGTACTTCACTCTCACCTACTTCTACGGCCAAACAGCAGAGTTCGCATTGCTTTGTTTCGGTTGGAAGAGTGAGAAGGGAAGTGAAATGATAGGGTAAAGTGACACAATGTCCTCAAGTTACAAAGTGGGAAACGCGCTTGCTAATGGCTATACGCTTGTTTGTCGACCTAATCTAATATATATATATATATATATATATATATGTTTATTAGTAGATGATAGATACATTAGATGTTCTAGATGCTTATGTATAAGTGTTTGTTAGGTGTTAAATAAATGTATTTAAGTATTATATTTCTAATTCTTCTGTTGTCTGGTGTCCATAGCAAAAGAGATAATATATTAAGCAACTTATCTCGAAGTCAGGTCAATGTATAAGATGTTGTGTAAATTTAGTATTAGAAATGGAACAAACATGAATATTTATCATATAAATATTTACTCTGGGTGGGTATCGAACCTTGGCCCACAAGAAAATATAACTATATTAAATATACTATCTGCGCTGGCACCAGGATGGTTTACAATATAAATAAAGTTGTATTATATTAAGTAACAAGAAATATAAGAAAAATAATGTTTACTTATTTAACTTATTAGGCAAATAATATGTTTGTGTGCTACTCATTCAAAGTAAAATGTGTTTTTAAAAGTTCACAGAATGGAATAAACAACGATGAATATTTGTGTTTAGGTGTTAAATGTATACTATATACTGCACTATTTAAGCATTATATTTGTGATTTCTCTGTTGTCTATTGTCCAAATCTCGTGTTTTTTAAGCGACTTATCTTGTCAGGTCAAGTCAAATATGAGATATTGTGTAAATTAATTCATCTCCTACCTTCTATCGTTCTTTGCCTGGAACGAAATATCTTTTGCAATAAGACCGCCCGATGTACTATGTAAGTTATTTATTTATGAGTGTGTATTATTTGTACAAGAAGTATTTATTATATTTTTCTATTATTCCTCCGTGACTTACACTTTATATTGCTTTCTGATCAAAAATATCCTACATACTTAATTAGGTTTCAAGTTATCTTCATGTCTAATTTCATCATAATCAGATCACTGATCAATTCGTGAAAACAGCTGCTTAGGATCTATCAGTTACATAAATATAAAATATAAAACTGAGTGTATAAAATCACAATAAACGGTTTAATTTATTTTGAGATGGTTTGGATGATACAATTAGTTTATAACATTTGTTTTTAATAAGGGAATATTCAGATTTTTAATCCTAGTCCCTAGTTAGTGAGATTAGATAGTTAAAAAATACTTTGATATAGTTTGGGTATGCAGAAAGAACACAAATTTATATTATACGACGACTTAGTCAAACATTCCTTAACTAAGTAGAAGAGGTATTAAAGAAGGGCCCGATAGTAAACAAGCATGTGTGAAAGGACTAAGGCGATATATATACTACAGAATATAAGGATCGTGTGCCAAGATCATGGCAAGTGAAGATACATACCTAATACCACGCGTGACAGTGCTGTTTAGGAGCTGGGGCTACTGTCAAATTTCCTGGGGCGGGATTGGAGCCGAAATTTTCTAATGACTGTCCGTCCGCCTCTCGTTCAATTATAACCAACATAAATACTTCTGCCTTTGAAATATAAGTACCTATTTAAAATGTCATTAGTGTTTGTAATCCCAAATAAGTGGAATTTTTGTCCATAATTGCCACGCTGGGCAAACGTGTTAGCAATCGCAAAGCGCTGCTTTCACGATGGGGATGCTGCTGCCAATTTCCACCCACTGCATTTGAGCTACACTGTCTCGGATATACTGCCATCTGTCGGTTCTGGTAATTTCTGGTAAGTTGTTAATCGCCTTTTACGACACCTGGGTACCTCTCGTAGTATTCTACTCTGTTGGGACCTACCTACCTACCACTAATTACTTATAAAAGGTGTTAAGATAATTAACAGCGGACAAATAAAAGGTTTTAGTAAATAATTCATACACAAATACAATATTACCTGTAGTAGTATTATGACATATACTCGCTTGTTTGTCTTACATAATAATCTATTGTCACGGTATTTGTACGGAATAGACGTCTAAAATACTGAACCGATTTTAGTAAATTATTGCTTACTGTGAGCTTTATTTATTTGATAGGATGGTTCATATCACAATTTATAATCGCATTTATTTTTTTATTAATAAACAAAAAAAATTCCTAAAAATATAGTTAAGACAGGACATCTTCTATGACCTAGTACATTATAAAAATATCATAAAATTGTGCAAGAGGTTTAGGCTTAGGTCCTATTCTTCCAGGCAAGGAATAAGTCATAACTCTTCCATTACGCATGTATAACCATAACCTGAATTGTTTCAGTAAATACATTATTATTGTTACATTTGTTTTACAGTTACATTGCAAGTTATTCATTAACTCTTCTTGTGCTGTCATCGAGGTCGGACAACATGTTCCATCGCGGTGTAACACAGCTCCAAAAGTTCTTGCGAGTTGAGAGAATCGATGAGAAATTGATAGATAAAGCTACTGCCCACTTCAGTTATTGGTGGAGAAGGTATATGCACTTTATTTTTCGTACTATCAAGTTTTTATTCATTCCTATTTTAGTATACCTTATTATTCGTTTGCACAACTTGAAATCGAGAGCTGTAATGGAAATATGTAGTACATACTTTAACGCGGTATTTAAAAGGTGTGTAATATATTTTTTTTATATGTTAAATGGTTGCATGTACTACCATTGGTGAACTAAATAAAATAAAAGTAAGTATGAGAAGAAATAAAATAAATTGGTAAAGTTTGGGCAAGACCATATCAGGTTTAGATCGTCCACTCCAGGATAAAGTCCTCTTCCAGAGATTATTATTTTAGTAATATGTCAACGAACAAGCATCCGGTCCGCTTGATGGTAAACGTGACCGCAGCCTATAAACGCTCGTGTCATCGCATAGATATCACTAGCGTGTTGCCAACCTTATAAACTGAAGATACTTTGTCACATTTACCCATTTTTTTTTACAGATTATAATTAGTCACAAAAAGAGCCACATATTACAGATATGAAATTAGTGTTGTCCCCAGCTGAAATTTTCTAATTAATTAATGGTTTTTCAAAATTTTCATCCATAACTACTTTTTAGTCTCGTATAATTACTTACATTTTTATATTAACATTTCTTGGGTAATATTAATTTTAGTAAGTTATCATTTTCTTTTTTTTATTAAAGATAATAACAGCATATTGTACTTAAGTTTACAATGGTCTGAGTAAATTTGAGCCAGTAAAAATTCGCTGATTTATACATTGATAGAATAAGCACCAAAAAATAAATAAAGTATTATACATATCAATGAATGGCAGTAGCTAAAAATACACCAGGTGAAAGAGGGAATACCAACAAAAACCTCCCACGCCACTCCCACTCCCATACTCCCACGCTATCCCCCATAGTACGCTCGCATACTATTCACACATGTTTCAAATTGACAACATTTACATTTGTTTTTATCTTATTTTACAGAACGAGAGGCATCAATATGCATCTATTAATGAGCGAACGCATCGGTCTTGTGTTTAGACAGGATTTAAATTATTATTTTTATAAAAGGTAATAAAAAAGTGTGGATTCTTTGTTCTAAGGGTAAAATGTTTTCTATATATATATAAAAGAAGAAACTGACTTTCAATATACAGGGGTTCCTTTTATGTTGTAAAAAAGGAATTTTGAAATTCTCTCCCTAAGAAGGGTGCAAATTGACTATGAAACCTTGCTGGTTTTGTAGTTATTCAAATCAAATTCAGTATTAAGGTGAATTATTAAATTAATTGAATTAGGGAATGGGCAGGGCGTTTGGTACGCAGAACCGATGGCCGATGGACTCGGTAAAGTTCTGGAATAGAGACCACGTACCGTAGGGTATCCACCCGCAAGATGAACAGACGGTCTAACGCAGGCCGCATACAACAAGTCCTATTAGAAATTACTTAGAGAGGTTTAAGTCCAACAGTTGAAGTCTTGTAGATATGATCATAATGATGATGATATATGTGTAACGACTAGATAAAGAATATACACAAATATCGATCATATAAATGTTTTTTCTGGGTTGGGATCAAACCTTCGAACCTTGGCATCGAGCCCATCAAATAATCAATATGTGATATTTTACATTTTATAAATTATTCTTAGGACTTTCTCTGCCCTTGACACATTGCTGCTCGGTGGTGAACCGATGGAAAGACATCTTTGCAGTCTAGGCACCTCAAAATATTTCCGACCTGGTGAAGAAATTATTCGTGAAATGGACCTCACTGCGTCTCTGTATGTTGTCCATCGAGGTCGTGTTATCATTAGCAGAGGAGAAGACGACCTAGCTGTACTGACCAAGGTACATTTCATTTTGCAAAATACATTTTATTATTACAGCAAGTCGACATACAGACATACAGACTACTGAATAATAAGCGTCATCGTAGTATAATTTGACCAGCAATTTCAATGCCTCTCTCACCCGTTAAATCGGAACACAGCAATGCAAACACTGCTGTTTGGCGATAAATAGGCAGGACTGAGTTACCAATGCAGACGACCTATGTATGAGGTCTACCTGATCAACTTACATGCTTTTACTCACTTACTTTAATCTTGTTCCGGTACCTTAGTCGACTGTTACGGGTATTCGCTAAATCACTATGCATCTGTAAATGTAGTTTGATTTCAATTATACTTGTCAATGTAGTAGCGTTTCACGAGCTATTTAAATTGGCATTATGATATTTGGCATCATATTTGCCGTAATAAGTCAACGTCAGATATATCTTTATTAAATAGGCCTGTCATAAACACTCTTCAAATCTTTAAACCGAAAAGAAATCCTCTGAGTATAGATTTGTTAAATACAATTTTACACTAATTACTAATGGCTCGTAACATCGTAATGGTGTTATAATTAGAATCATTTAAACCAATAGGTCATGGAGTGTCCTGTTTTAGTACTAGTTTGCCGGCACCAGACGGGTCTTATAATGCAAACCACCAGAAAAGAACATGCTAGAAAAACTATTGATGATATGGGTTCTAATAATCCTAATGGTAGGTATTATTGAAACCCATACCGGCGTCGGCGACGCTAACAAGCCGTTATGTCATTTCCATTGTTCACATTTCATAGATTTCACATAATAAAGGATTTTCTATAAATCAACCCAAAATGAAAACAGAGGCCATTAAATTGCATGCTGTGATCATCTATTAATGATTGTACATTTAGACTTCATATTTAGTTCTAAATAGAGACTAGAGATCGATGTGGTTTAAAAATTATGTTGTGAAAACAATAGAGAAAGGCGTGTTGAGATGGTTTGGATATGCAGAAAGAATGGATGAAAGTAGAATGACTGCACAAATATATAGAGTGGAAGTGAATGGAAGAGTTGGTATAGGATGACCTAGGCGAACATGTCTTGAGCAGGTAGAAGAGGTATTAAAGAAGGGCCAGGTCAGATATAACAAGAATAAACGAGCGTTTGACTAATGCGAGTAAGGGAAGCGAGAGAGTTATGCCAAGGTCGTAACAAGTGGAAATCCATAGTTTCTTCCTAACCCGATGGGAAACAAGCGTGATGGGATACAGGCATATATGTAAACAGTTATGTTTCGATTAATGTATTAATTGTAGATGATCCATTTGAATAAAATAAACAAATAAAATAAAAATGAATTAAAGACACGTTAGTTTGACGGCTATCATTCTAATCAATTTTATTAAAAGCAAGCCAGCCACTAAAATATATGTATAAATAATGCAATATGACAAAGTTAGAGTGTTAAAACATCATTAAGATATAGTTTGTAGACAGTGTTGAAATAAATCTGAGCTTATTTGTCATAGGCGGTTCTCATCATTCCAGTCCAGTAAAATTGACGCTGGAATAATGTGACGCCTCACTGGAATGTCACTGGATTTGTGCTGGTCAATCTGTTCATTAAATAAATTCACTGGACTGTGATGGAATGGATGTCCGGTAATTAAACGATCTATTACTGTTCATTAACGAAGTGTGACTCGGTGACTGAGAAAAAATAATTATTATTATTATTAACAACAACAAGCTTGTAACGGATATTTGTTACTTTATTGATGGTTAACATTAATGTTTATCAGATTTGGTGCATAATACATAACACACTATCTAGATCGTAACACTTTCGTATAGTAAAAGAAATAATTATCATACCATTAATTGAAAATCCACTACTAGACAAAGGCCTCTCCAAAAAAGTAGGCCTTTTGCCCATAATGGCCTCGCTGGGCAAGCGTGTCGGTATTCGCAGAGCGCAGCTTTCGCGACGGGGATGCTGCTTGCCATTCCCGCCCTGATATACTGCTATCCGTCGGTTCTGGCACCTTAGTCGCCTCTTACGACACTTGGTGCAGTGGGAGGTACTATTCTACTCTGCTAGTACCTCACGGCAATAACAAATGAACTAATAATATTCCAGAAATATGCTGTATAAATTTTATTTACACTCAATTCACGTAAATTAGGCCTAACTTAAACTAGTCTGATATGAGGGTTTTATCAATACCAATTAGTGCAAGTGTTAATGGAAACCCTATCGGCGGCGGTGCTAGCAAAGCAGTGTTTCCTAAGGGATGAGGTAGGCCTTATACAAAGGTCACCTGCATTGGTACCTCAGTAAATAGGTGAGAACCTACTTACCGGTAAATACTAGGGCGGTTTGATAAGTCAGTGACTTTGAATTTTCCGCGTAGTTATTCCGAATGCAACAGTGCTGCCGTCAACTGTAATCTATTAGTAGGCAACTGTTAAATTTTGAGCAAATACGTCATGCAGTTGGTGTTTGATAGCCATTCAAAGCAGACAACCTCGTGAATTTTTACGAAAATGGAAAAAAGTGAAATTCGTGTGCTGATTAAGAATTACTTTTTACGTATAAAAAACATTACTGAAACTAAGGAAAAGCGGGATAAATACTACGGGGACTCGGCACCAACTTTCAATGATAAAGAAGTGGTTTACAGAGTTCCGTTGTGGTCGTACCAGCACTAGTGACGCCGAACGTTCAGGTCACCCAAAAGAAGTGATGACGCCGGAAATCGTCAATCAAATCAATGGTGATGGTGATTGGGGAATGAAAGTGCGTAAGTTGGCTTATGCTGTAAGTATCTCAACTAAATGGGCACATCATATTTTACACAAATATTTGGACATGAGAAAACTCTCCCCGAGATGTTCACATTCAACCATAAGCGCAATCGTGTGACAACTTCAAAAGAGTGTTAAGCGATGTTCGGCCGTAATCCGGACAAATTTTGGCGCCGTTTTCGTTACTGTGGACAAAACATGGATCCATCACAACACGCCAAAGACCAAGGAAAAATCGAAATAGTGGGTTGCTCGGGATGAACGTGGACCAAAGAAGGTTTAACCGAGTCCGTCAACCAACAAGGTCATGGCCACAGTTCTTTGGAATGCACTCTGAGTCATTCACATAGATAACCTCGAGAAATATAAAACAATTACCAGCGAACATTATTCAAACTTAACTTTTGGACAGATTCAACGTTCATTTGAAGAAAAAAATGGCCGCATTAGGCGAAGAAGAAAGTGCTGTTCTATCAAGACAATGCACGTGTGCACACTTGTTTAGTCACGATGTCCAAAATCCACGAATTGAGATACAAACTGCTACCCCATCCAGCATATTCTCCCGATTTAGCCCCCCTGCGACTATTTTGAGAGCTTCGAGAAAACTTATTATTTGGAGGGAACAAAAAATCAGATAAACGCTGAACTAAATATATCGAGCTAAAAGGTGATTAGGTAGAATAATAAAATGTTTATTTGCTGCAAAAAAATGTTTTATTCAAAAAGTCACGGACTTATCAAACCACCCTTGTATTAGTGTTCGCATGGCTGTGTTTCAGTTTGAAGGGTGAGAGGTGCAGTTAAATTACTGGGTAATGTGGCATATTCTAGTCATAAGGTTGGCAAGGGCTTGTGATATTACAAGCGTTTTTAGGCTGCGGGTAACGCTTACAATCACGCAGACTGTATGCTTGTGTGTCGACCTGGTCTAATAAAAAAAAACAAAAGATATATAGTAAAGATCTGGTGGCCAATAAAAGTTGCGGGCGGATTAAAATGGATTGTATATATATATAAACAATCGTTAAAGGTATATACTCATATATATATGAGTATAATAAGCTTAATTAGGGTGAAAAACTATATTTTTTATAAGGGTATTTGTTTTATCATTGTGTTAACTTTATTTTTACTGATTGGTCTTCTTTTGATTAGTTGACACTCATTAGACACAGTACTCTCTCCAATTGCTTGACTAAACAAGTTTATAAGCATTACAGGCTTGTTAAAATAATTGGCGTGTATTATGCAGCTACAATTTCTACGAACTCAAAAACGAGTGATTTAGAAGCACGGTTAAATGAACATTAGTTTACTAACTAGAAATTTCTTGATTTATTTATTGTTTAAACTTATAATTAGTTCGCGCAAGTAATAATAACTGCTTCAAAATACACGTCGTGCATAACAAAGTGGAATAATAAATCATGAGTAATTTAAAGAGGTATGTGAAATTACACGTCTTAAGGTGAACTGAGTGCAAGAAATATTTCTTGACGCAAATACGCTGACAGTGATAAAATCCCTCTTGCATTTTACCACAAACTACTCACGTGCTTTCTGTTGGAACTCATATTTAATTAGTGGAGTCCTCAAACATTTTAATGTTTCTCTTATAATTTTGCACACGTTTCTTTGTAAATTTTCAGCGAATGTGGAAGGCATTTTTATTAAGTGTCCTTATTGCCACCATTCATCATCATAAACCCCGCAGAACATGCACTACTGGCTATAATCTTCTTCTGTAAAGGTGGATTCTACCCATAATTGACGCAATGTGCAGGCGTGGTGGGAATTGCAGAACGTATGGAAATGCTGCTGCCCATCTTCTCCATATTGATTTAGTTGTATTAACTAGATATAACGCCATCTGTCTGTCTATCGTTCATTTTATGCTTATTTGTTTTTAACGCCACGTTGAATACGGCACATTTGTGATACAATTGACGTATCATTCAATATAGCGACATCTACTTTTAATTCTTCTCCCTGGCATTCCTGGAGGTACTGTATCTTTCTGGATTTTTTGGATATTCATGGATGCCTTCGGATCTTTGATACTTACGTAAATTTAAAACCGTGTGGTCTTTTAATTACTTTGTTTTAATTGAAACTTTTGTTTTCGCAGGGTGGCATATTTGGGCCGTTGGATGCACAGAAGGCCCGCCCAGTCCGCATATCAGCACAGGCTGATGATTTTGCTGATGTCGTTGAAATACCTTTAACCTTGTTTCAAGATAATATCAACGATGAGGTATTAGGGAAATACAGAAACTTGGTTCAGTTGTGGTAGACGGGCCCTATGGCGGTGATTTTATTTTGTGCGCAAAGAGTCGTGGGTTCGATATCCACCTAGAACAAAATTTATTTTCTATTTCTGAGTGTTAAGTATGAATTAAAGTGTTATATTGTATATTTGTAAACTTTTATCAAAGTCGATGTATGAAGAAACAATATTCATTAAGTAAATTTTTGTTCTGGATGTACACTAACTAAACGCAAGTGGGTCCGTCATTATATGTATATATGAAACTAGCGGCGTCCGCTTGCGTTAAGTTGTAAAATTTATATACTAACTTTACACCCTCTTTTACCCCCTTTAGGGATGATTTTCGAATTAATATTTACACGTGTTTCATGACTTAAAATGAAGAGCTCTTCTACTAAATTTAATTTAAAATAATTTTAATAACAGCAATGTTTCATTAACTAACTGTGCACTCTCGTTTTATTGAAAAATTAATTTTCAAAAATCCTGTCCGAAGTCATAAAAGGAACTCTTGTGCGAAATTTTAAGTTATTAACCGTTCTAGATTAGGTTTTCATATTTCATTTAGTAAGTCAGTCAGTCAATCACTTCTCTTTATATATACAATTATATAGATAAAAATGCATAAGTACCTTATATTTTTCAGGTCAGAGCTCGTATAGCAGAGAATATTCAATCCAAGGATGATTATATGTCCGTCAAAAGACATATTCCAGCAAATCCCTATAACACTATTGAATACATTCTAAGAGGGCGTAAAGTTATAAAGCTACCTGTTAGTAAAGTTATAACTAATATAGATTCTTTAAAGAAACAATGTATATTGATGACCAAGTTAAAATTAGTTATAAAGACTAAACTTATGTATTCTAGTAATACGTTATATTTATATCTTTATATGCAATAACGCTATATAAATCGGATTGGGACAGACCTTCTATCGTTTATGTGTAAATATAACATGCTCAGATTATCATCACTACAAGACATAGGCGACCTAGACATAGGCGTCCTAGACATAGGAAGCGAGAATTTCGCCCATATTCGCTAGGCTGGGCAGAGTGTAGTTTAGCAATGGAAATGCTGCAGCCCATCTCCATCCTGTTGTATTTGAGCAACGCTGTCTGTTTCGGGTGGATATATACCACCATCTGTTGTTTACGGAACTTAACTCTCTCATTTATTCACTTACTAACTTCTACAATGACCTGTTTCAGTATATGAAAGAACCTCTAGAGGCTAGTGAAGGTAATTGGTACTCGAAGTGGTTGTATCTCTCCTTGCTGTTTGGACCAAGTCTGTCTGCTGCTATAGTTCTCCCGTTTTATGTGATGAAGGGCATGCAAGAATATGCAGTGTATTCGCTATTGATTATTTTCGACTTAATTCATCTTGCTCATTTTGTACAGGAGTTTTTTGCGGTACGTTTCTATAATTTTGTTTTTCTAGTTTTTCTTTCCAGTTAGTTTACTTAAAAATGTGTCAAGTTTGACGGCACATTCAGTAGTGTTTTGATCTTGTGAGCTACTGGTCGTAGGTTCGATCCTGACCCACGATACATGTTTATATAATTTATATTTGTGTGTATTCTGCCTTTGTGTTAAATATACATATTTAAGTATTAAATGTGTGATTCCCCATTTATCTGATGTCTTGTATTACAAGTGCTTTGCGTGATTTGTCACGGTTTTAATAAATAATTTATAATCAGTGTATAAGAAATTTTGTAATTTATTTTGGAGGTGTTCCTGGTTGAGTATTTTTTGGAAATACCCTTGTTTCGAAGCGTTCACAGGCTACCATAACTGTTTACATCATATAGCTTATTTTGATTAATGCCTTTTTAGTAAGGAAATAAAACTTCCATAATCGATGTATTGTGTAAATAATTTGCAGATTGAACTGACTGTGATCAAAGATGCATTGATTAAAAAACGTGCTGGATACCGCGTGCTAAAACACTGGGGTTTCTACGTGGACTTGTTATCTCTGATACTGCCGTGCATTACCCTTATAACTGGGGACAAATTCTACCAATTAGCACGACTGCTCAGACTTCGGCTCCTATCCATCTTTAGCACGCACTTTTGCACGGGCTTTAAGGTAACTTTTGGTTGTAGAAAAGGAAATGCTATAAGTTTACTCGATTACGTTTAAACAAATAAGTTACAATTATAATATTATTATTATTATGGTTACAGAGTAGATTGACTCCGGTTCTAAAAATTGTCGTATATTTCTTATTATTGCACACAATAACTTGTGGGTGGATCTTCGTAGCCTGCCAGGGTAAGTATTTCATTTGTAGTCATCGTTTCTGCTTATTATTTTTTAATTAGATCGACAATTACATAGGTAGATGATATAATTCACGTTTATTCGTGTTATTATGATCGTTTTATTACTATCATCATATCAAAGAAGGTTCTTGGCTGACCTTAGACCGTTCGCAAGGACACGTTTCTAGTCCAATGTTAATACCTAGTCACTTACCCCTTATAAAATTAAACTACGAAATTATTGCATCGACCACACATGCGCTGGGTATGCTCCCCCTCTTTTTCCATCCTGGTGTGGTGAGGCATCTGACATTTGCCGTTAGGTATCGGCAGAGTAGAATAGTACCTCCCTCTGTACCAGGTCGTGAGACGTGACCAGGTGTCGTAAGGTAAGGATAACTATCAGTATATCCAATCGAAACAGTGTTGATCGAATGCAAAAAGATGGTAATGGGCAGCAGCATCCCCGTTGCGAAAGCTGCGTTCTGCGATTGCCAACATGCTTGCCCAGCGCGGCAATTATTAGCAAAATTTTTCCTTTCTTGAGGAGGTTTAAGTCCTGCAGTAGATTTCCAACGGCTTTAATGATGATGACAAACGAGATCCATAGGTATAAGGCAGTCCCGTTCCGATCTTACTTTACTAGGAACTCTAGCAAACACACAATACAGTGCTTATGCATTTATATGAGATATCAAATATATTGGTTTAATTACATTTACACGAAAACGGGAAACCACAAAGGCTACAACCAGTAATCATACTTTTGTGTCGGTGCGGGACCTCACGATGCTGTACGGGCCATCTAATTATTTTAGGGGCATAAGGTTAGTTTTACTTTGGTAATATGGACCAGTGCGCTTGGTCTTAGCAAAATTACAGCTAGTTTAAATCATCTTAAGTAAGTTTGTGATAAATAATTAGAATGAAAATTTAGATGTACATATATTTTTATTTAAATTCCAGGAGAGCTTCCCATTCCTTCACCGCAATTACCGCCTTATCTCAATATTCTTATTGATTATGACGAGTGGGCAGCGCCAAAGGAAAGACAGGAAGGCAAGTATTTATTAGCATGATGTACATATTTTTATGTACTACGATTAAACAAAAAAAATTTTTTTTTTCAATTTTTAGTTATTTATTACTCACAACTCACATTTACTTAAGTAATACTTATATTCAAATGAAACACAAAAGAAAAAAAAATGAATATATATTTCCAAATATTATAATTGTGATTACGCAGGCTATTAATGTATCGGCCAAGAAGCAAGAAAAATAACACACACTAGTTTACTTTAGGATCTCGCAAAAAAGTCTCGTGAGGCACTATGTCGGTTTTTTTTACAGGTTGTCCAAAAGTTTCGTTTAGTTTTAAGGAAAATAATACTGATCATACCACATTTTTGGTGCCAAGGTACTGGAAAAATGATTACATGGTTGCATTTTTTTATGTAATGATATTGTTATCGCAAACTCTTTTGGATACGGTGAGTATTATTTAACTATATTTTTCCTTTAAGTTTGTTCCAGCTTCTATTTCTGCATTTTTTTTAAATATCTCTTTGAAAGACGTGCTTGACTATCAGCAATTTCTAACACTAAACAACAATGTTCGCATTGTTATGTTCCGGATTGAACGGTGAGAGAGGCAGTGAAATTACTAGGTGATATGACATAATATCTTCAAATCACAAAGTTGGCAACGCGTTGATGATATTTTTATGTACAGTCATCATATCATCATCATTATAATAGCCGTTGAAAGTCCACTGCTGGACATAGGCCTCCCCGAGAAAGTGGGAATTTTGCCCATAATAACTGCGCTGGGCAAGCGTGTTGGTAAACGCAGAACACAGCAGCCGGGGATGCTGTGCATTTGAGCTGCATTGTTTCGAATGGATATACCGCCATTTGTCGGTTCTGGTACCCTAGTCGCTCTTTACGACACCTATTACAGGGGGAGGTACTATTTTACTCTGCTGATACCTCACGGCTATTATATTACGGCTTATAGATAATACGAGCGTCTATAGGCCGCGTAGTCGCTTACTATCATATATATATATATCTATATCTACATGGATCGTAATATTGTTTTTTGATATAGTGATAAAAAAACATTTGGTCTACATTTCTTCTTCCAGGTGGTATGCTTATCAATCTCCCAGATCTACTATAAGGTGTGCGTTACTAATATTCTTCTATTCATGGACTTGTGGCTTGTGAGCCAAGCAATTAGAACTGTGTACTCCATGTTCCGAGAGATGTACCAGTACGATTACAGTGTGGGCAACCTGGCGAGGTATTTGACTGATAGTGGTACTTCCCCGGTTTTGCTCAATTCAGTTACCGAGTACACAAAGCAATTATGGCGAAGACAAAGAGGTCAGTTTTGGTGCGTACATATCTTTAATAAAGGCCCCATGGTGCAGATGGTAGTGATCGTATGTTGTGAGCGAGGGTCCGTGGGTTCGGTCCTCACTCAGGACATACGTATTATTTAGATAAAGATTGTTTATTACATGAATGCTGTTACTCATATATTTATGATTGCTCGATGTTAGATTCACTAGCGCTTTAAGCTTTATATTAAATTTAGCTAAATGTATGACATGTTGTGTGAAGTGATCAATATTTTTTGATTATTTTTGCCCCATAGCTTTTCCCCTATATTTTGCGGTCATTGAGTTCACTTTATGTATCGACTCTTGGGTAATCTTGCTTTCCTGAGATAAAAAGTAATCTATGTTCTTTGCTAGGATAACAATCAGGTCCATCCACTCCAAATGCCAAATTTCATCAATGTTGGGTCACCGGCTCAGGTTTGACAAACAGACGGGCTGACATACTTTCTTTATCGGATATCGAGTAAAGATTTAATAATCACTTCCCTTCAAACGAAATATATAGTCACCGGCAATCTTAATTACCTGGGAGTCAACCAGATTTTACTAATAAATCTTCGGTAAAATCCCTGTATTCAGTATGAAACCAGGGAATACCCTTAGAATTTCGACGGGCCCGATAGCACCGATGGTAGTGTAGCATATCTAGTGTAGGATGGTAGTAGATCTTAACACGTGCGTCATGAGTCGAGAGTTGTGTCTGGGTGTTAAATATAAATCATATTTGTCATTTCTCTGCTATCTGATGGATATTACTTGTGTTAGAGATGTAACACAAGTGCTCTAACGACTTGGCTTATTTCGGAGTCAGGTGTGAAATGTGGTGTGAAATATTGTTACTATTATTTTTAATTGCACAAACCCGGATTTAGTACATCTTAATATTTAATTATAGGCAATTGGCTACCTGAACTCACTCTCCAAGCTCCTATTTGTCTTCAAGAGGACCTGTTGGGTGCTCTATACCTTTATCATCTTGAAATGCCTCCCATATTTAAGAACTTGCCCAAGTACTTCTTGAGACAGATTGCAACTAGACTTCAAAGAGTTGTGGTGTTTCCTGGTAAGTTAATGAAGGCTGGAGAGAGAGAGAAAGAGAGAACTTTAATTAAAGCAATGTACAAAATCTCCCGCTGTTATTATGAGGGTCTTCAAAGGTCTTCGATTATCATCATCATCATATCAGCCTCGCTAAGAGTTTTTTCATAGGACCAGCTGCATGCGGTCTAAATCCAGTGCGAGTCTGCGGATCTAGGATTTTTGTGGGTGGTCATCATAGTTTTGCTTACCGGCATTTCTTTTATAATGAAAAAAAGATAGTCTATTCTGTGTAAGGCGTGAAGTACGGGCTAAGCCGGGAGTACCAGAGAATAGTACCTCCCCCTGTACCAGGTGTCGTAAGAGGCAGCTAAGGTACCGGTAGATAGCAGCATACCTATCTGCAACAGCGTGGCTCAAATGCACTGAGTGGGATTGGCTGCATCATTCTAGTCACGATAGTTGCGCTCTGCGTTACGTACACGCTTACCCAGAGCAGCAATTATGGGTTAAATTTTCTTTTCTCTTAAGGAGGTGTATGTCTAAGAGTGGACATTCAATGGCTGATATGATGATGAGGTAATGATTTTGTGATAAAGTTGGATTTGACTGATTTATGCGAGCTATAGAAATATAGCTTTTATAGTAATATATTTACAGTTTCATTTAATTTTTTCACGAGAGGACCATACATACATCCGTAAAGGATTTATCGATACTGCTAATTTATAATGACAAGATAATATGATTTCTCTTGTTTGATAGAAAGTTGTTATTAATGATGATGTCTTGTTGAATTCTAGTTTGAAACACATTCATTAATTTCTAAGTTCCCTTAACTATTCAGGTAAATGTATTGTCCAAGAGGGTGATATTTTTTCGTGCATGTACTTTATACACGAAGGGGAAGTGGAAAAATGGTACAACAATGCTGCTAGGTAAGTAAATAATTTGGCATATTTTCATACAAGTTTCTTTCAAAATGATTTTATGACAATATATTTTATTTCAGCGGTGAAAAAAAGTTATTGACGTTGCTTTGTACAAATCAGTACTTTGGAATTATTCCGGGTTTTTATCCAAGCTATCCCTTCCATTTCAGTTACTATACGCGTACTGTAAGTATCATCTATACTATTATGAGAAAAAATGTAATTATTCAAATGATAAATGTCTAAGGTACACTAAAACATTTAGCACGTTTAGGCTCCTTCGTAGGAAAGATGAGGCGATAGAATTGCGGCACGATGGCGGTCAGCTGTGCCACCACTCAGCTGATCATGTTAATCACCTGACGTCTCAATGTAAAACTATTTGGATATTTCTAATGCCGTATTAACACTATCGTGTTCAGCATTCAACTCATCACTCGACGAACATTCGACGAAACATTTGTACGAGTGCTCACGCGAACTACTGTTGACAAATTCGCGGGCTGAATAATTTTGATATCCGCAGACGAACATGGTGCACATGAAAAGAATCGCGGCACGCACGCTACATCTATTGAATTTATAGAATTATTTAGCTCTTCCTTTTGATAAAGATCTAGGAATTATGAAATTCATACTTCACTCCACCCTATGACCTTACGACCTGTTGGGTTAGGCGCTTACTGTCAACTGCGAATTGTGAATATGTAACCAGTAAGTTCGTGTTCGGCCTTTGTGCCTTTTGATTGGCGCACAAAAACCGCTTTCAAAGCCAGCGCACGAATCGTGAGACGAGCCACGAAAAGCGAGCGCAATGTTCGCTTCGCGATTTGCCCGAACGAGTAAATGGGGTATAGCATTATATAAATATATAAGAATAAAACATAATGGTGTGACTGTCTTATATAGAAGCCATAGTGATTTCGTAAGTAGGTCTAAGCTACTGATAATGAATGGAGTTGGTTTAGGATGATCTACGTGAACATACCTTAATCTGGTAGAACAGCTATTAAAGAACGGCCCTGTCAGGAGTACCAAGAATAAATGAGCGTCCATGAAAGGAGTAATGTGAGAAAATAAAGCGAGAGAGGTATGAAAAAGTTAGCAAGTGGAATGGAGATCCACAGTCACTGCTTAGCCCGATAGAATACAGGTGTGATGTATGTTTTACGACCAGTTCTAGGCGCCTGATTCGCATATTTCTAAGACATAATGTTGAACAAACGCAATAGATTTTGAATAATTAGATTTTTATAAACAAATTCGATAATAATATATTTTTTTAAATTGGAAAACAAATGGCAGATTTTTTTAAAATAATAATTATATTTCTAAGGGACATGTCTCTTTCCAATTATCGTATTATTAATTGCTTTTCCAATCGCTCAAAGAAGCTTTAAAACGAAAATCGCAATCAATTTCACTATACCTAAAATGTTATGTATTATAACATTTACAGGTTGCGGCTACTGTTTTAATTAAAGTGAAATTATATCTAGAACCTTAAAATTCATGCCGTAACATCATTCTGTTAAAAAATAGAGTTATGTATTGGAAATTATCAAACAATATTAAAAAGTTGTTTAGTGTATACAGCTTTTTATTTACAGGTGGTGGATATGGTCTACCTCAGATTAAGTTCATGGCAAGACATTTTGGAAGCTTACCCAATTTTGAAAGAACAATTGTATGAGAGCGCTGAACGGATGAAACGGGAGCTGTGTCTAAGTCAGCATTACAATAAATAGCTTATTGCTAATTGCCTAGGTTTTTGCCTTTGTAAAATATTTAATAGTTACGCCTATTTAAAGCGTCGTTTCTTTCAAGGATCTGCTACAAGACATGACCATTAAGATATAGACTTATTTGTTTTCAAAATATTGTTATTATAATTTTAGAAATAAAGCGCATGTATTCATTAAAAACTTTGTTAGCTATATTTTTAAAATGTTCTAGAATTTAATTATACGTAAGTATATCACTAATTGATATATAGAACAATAGATGTGAGTTGACGCCAATTTGTTTTATCATGTGTATGTATCTATTGTATCAAAATTTATGTGTTAATATATTGTGCGTACATAAGTTGAGTGCCGAAAAAAAAATTGTAAAAGGTTAGTATTTGATTTGTAAAATGAATGTCATTTTATTGAAGGATTTACTAAAGATATACACTTTAACGTGAGATCACGCAAAAGCCAGATTTTCCTATTACTAAAGTTGTACTATTCGCGTGCTAGTCATCCGTAAAATATCATGTAAAAATTTCACTGTTAAATATATTAGCAAGAAAAAAATGGCTCTTTATTTAAATTGTTAACTAGAACTCGACCATAGGTAAATAATTTACATTCTTAACTGAAAGAAGTCAAAATTGTTGTCTTGTCGTTAAACTGTTTACATTTTAAATTCATAATTGAATAAATTTTAAAATTTAATTCTAATAACTTAAGTTACCGTGTAGAGCTCTTCCTTCATGAACAATAGTTCTTGATTAAAATTTTTGATTCTGGTCGATGAAATAATTTTATAATGGCGCTTTGAAATATTTTTTTCGGATTTTAGAATATATATAATACTATATAAAGTTGTATCCAGGGTATTGACCTCTGTTTTTTCACAAGAAATTTCATAATTTCTTGTGTAAATAAGAAGATATTATGCTTCGTTTCATATTTACCTTGCTAAGATGTAAAGATTTCACTACCATCTGTGCCATTAGGAGAATGGTTTGACTAAATCAAGGCATAATTTAAAAAGTAGGTTTTAAGAACTTTAATCTAGTTTATTACAAGGATACATATTACACGAGTTGTTTGTTGCAACTGAGTGCACACACGCATACTAGTTACATACCATTACAATATCAATGCGCGTTGACACAACCCCAGATCTTCGTATACCCTAGTAGGCTAGAACCTAAAACCCAACTTGATTCTAGTGAGATCATTAGGCCACCTATATGATTCAACGAATCGTACAATAGGGTCTTATTTAACTAGAAACTGCTGCTTCCTCGGGTTTCTTAAACTTAATGCAATTTCATTCGCGAGAAGCTGCCTTCTCAAGGTAACACAATTTAGTATAATTTCCTTTAGAATGTCTTATCCAAATAATATTGTGCTATTATCGCCGTTTTATTAACGCTTCGGAGATGAAAAAGCTTCTTTATTGGTGCGTTTGCGTCGGCGTTTTGCATGAAATAATATTTTTTCTTTGCATTAGGAAATAAAGGGGGTGTAAGAGTTCATTGGGCGAACTCTTGCAATCGTTTATGGTTTTGAATCCGGATAATTTTGTTGAAAGGTTGTTTGTAGAAACATTATATCGAGAACAATGTTATTTGTCGTATTCAAGTAATTTCTTTTATAAAATTATTATAATTATTTATAGTATTTTTGCGACAAATAATTACTTTTCAGTAGAAATATTTAGAAGTAAATATTGGTAAATTCTTCAAAAAATCCCATTATCCTAATAGCGGTTCATAATAATGATTAAATTATTTTTTTATATTTTATTCTCCTGGTATGAAATAATCATTATTTTACTCCAATGCAGCTGATACAATGTACTCGTCTGCGGCCTTTAAGTACTGTACCTACTCAAATAAATATATTTGTTAAAATACTTTTGGCATTAAAAATCTGGTAAATTTGTGTAGACTATTTGTTAAAAAACTTATACAAAAATGTACTTGTATTGAGGCAAAGTAATATATTATATATTTCATTTGTATATATAATACTTAGTTTCTTTGTATAGTATGTACGATAAACATAATTTTTTTTCTTTTATCACTAGCGCTTCCCTAACCGTGTATGGTTAGGAAACCTCGTGGATATTATCATGATACATTACCAATAATATCACTGACTATCTCGCCTTTTAAACTAGTAGTAGATAAGGTACCAATGCCAAAGACCTTTGTATTAAGTCTACCTCTAATTAGATACTTCTGATGAGGGTTTAATCGAAGGGTAGGAGAATATTTACAAACATTGTTGTACCGGCAATGTAGAATAGTACCTCCGCTCTACCAGGGATCGTCAGTCAAGACGGTATTTTCCGAAATAGTGTAATTAACCACCACCCAGGTCGAAAATGTGCAGCTGTATTTCCGTTGTGAAGCTACGCTATACGACTGCCACCAGGCTTGCCCAGCCTGTCAGGCCCAGCAGTGGACATTCTACTCCTGCCATGATGATGACTTTTTGAAGCTACTGAATTTTTACGGATGTTTTTTCTTACCTGGAGATTGTTGGTTAGATAATAATGTATTATTTTTTTAATTTTAATTATCTGCACTTTTTTTTTATAATTGTACCCATGTCAGAAATTGTGTTGTTTATAAACTGAGAAGTTCTAACGCAGCGCAATATAAACGACCTGTAAAATCCCTGTTTGAGATCTAATCAAGCGTTAATCGAGTTTCATACTTGAAGTGCAGTTGAGAGATCTTATTAAATCGCCAGCTATGAGGTTCAAATTAAGTTCAATGGTAAGCTGAGGAGATATTGCTATGGTACAAGTTTAAAGCGATTTATTCTTATACAAATAAGTTGAACTAATTCACATTATTAGTTAAGTTCAACTTATTTGTATTATTAATAATAACTATAAATTACATAAAAATAGCTTTTAATTCATAATACAATTTTTATCGCAAATATCTTAGTGACATCTTTCAAGCTACATTCGAATGAAAATAAACGAATAAAACGTGATAGGGCGGTTTCATATGTAGGTACTATTTAATTTTAAAAAGAAAATTAAGTAGATTTAATAATAAAATTATAAACTAACGTGTAGAATAGTACCTCCCTCTATATCAGGAGTCATTAGACGCGAATAAGGTACCACAACTGATAGATGGCGGTATATCCAACCGTAACAGCGCACCTTAAATACAACAGGGTGGGGATGGGCAGAAACATTTTCATCGCAAAGTCGTGCTCTGCGATTGCCACCACGCCTGCACAGCGTGGCAATTATGGGCAAAAATCCCCCAATCTTGGGGAAGCCTATGTCCAATAGTGGACTCTGGTTGGCTGATATCATAATCTCGGAGTCAGGTTAATGAGGTGATGTTGTGTAAACATATTAATATTTATATTGTAAATATTTATTTATTTAAGTCATGTCAATTGTGAAGAATGAATGAATAATCCGTCATTATCGCACTGACGCTAAGTCTTTTTACTTGTGCCACAGTTTGCTACACAGCTACATAAGGTATTTGCCACAAGATATTTTCTATTTAATTAGCAGAGCGTTAATTTGGTTAGAAAACCATTTCATCTGATTATACAAGATTGAACTGTCTGAACCCATTTTTTGAATACATAAATACTATACATCTCCCTATTGGAAGAATTGAAGGGGGGGGGGGAGGTTCAACTTCCATTCGCTCAAAGAATGCGTGGGTGGTGTTACTGACAGTGCGACTAAGGGAAACTAACTAAGAATTAATAGAATATCAGGCGTGTCGCCTTCTGCGATGAAGGAAAGATTTTTCCGTTTGATACTACATATTATTATTAGTTGTGGTATCACTCATGAATAATAGCAATTGCATATCTACTATAAAATAAATTAATATTTACATGTCTCAATAAGATTGCGTAAACGATGGCACTAAAAAAGTGGTAATAAATAAGCGTTTTAACTAGTCTGATATTGTGGTAATTAAATGGACAGTTCTCGCTTAATACTAAGTCGTTTACCTAGGCATATTGAAAATAGCTAGGCAAATACATACAGAAGCAACCGGCGAATATTTAACGCTATATGTAAAAGAATAGCGTGTACTGTTTGCTATATCAATAAATAGAAGGTGAAACTATACTAGATATATATATTCACACCCTCATTTTGAATCTAAAATATATTTCATTTCTGTGCCTTTACTTGCTGTACGAATACAAAATGGACGTCGAAACTTTTCATGCGGGAACCATTCGCAAAGTGTGCACACAAAATCTGTTTATTGTATTTCTGGCGTGAAATCTGAACAAGAGAACAGTAGAATATTTGTGTCATTTTAGCAAACACAGCGAAAATGCTGTAAAATGCACTGTATAATATGACACCCTCTTACACCGTGTAGAAGTGTTTAACTTCACTATCGAAAAATATGTTCGGATATTTTATGATTGCATTATCATCATCATAGCAGCCGTAAAACCTCCTGCTGGATATAGGCCTCCCCAAAAAGGGGGATTTGCCCATAAATCCTTAGCGCGGTGACATTCGCTGAAAGTAGTTTTGCGACGGGAATGCTGCTGCCCATTCCCTGCATTTTAGCTACACTTATTCAGATGGTCTTATGGTGACCTTCTGTCAGTTCCAGTACCTCAGTCACCTCTTACGACATCTGGTACAGGGGGAGGTGCTATTCTACTCTGCTGGTACTACACGGTATTGATTGCATAGATTGCAACAATTCTTACAATCTTTAGGACTCAAGACTCAATAATTAATCATTTATTTACGGGATTAATTTAATAATTAATTTATGAGCTACCGAATATTAAAAACTGTAAGTGTCACCCTTTAATAACTACTCCTACAACTTAGTATATAAAAGATTTACTTGAAAATAAATATATATATATTTATTTTCAATGCCCGGATCCAAACTTTAAAGTCGGCTTAATGTGATGGTATTTTTATTAGTCTCTCTAAAACTTAAAATAACTAGCCAACCGCCCCGACTTCTTCCGATTGACATAGTAAAATTGTATTCTGTTGATCCCGTGACCATTTATAATATTAAAAGTATTGGGTACTTATTTAATTGCATTTAGTTATATCTGCATCTGTCATAATTCTAACACTTTGATATATATGTCTTCACTTATATAATCACTGTTTGTATAGAATGGAGTTGGTTTTATAGAAAACTAGCTGTGCCCGCGACTTTGTCCGCGTGGAATAGTTTTTTGGGTACCGTACCTCTTTACCTTAAATTATATAAACTTTGAATGTCATGTTTATTTATACCGAATGAATGGCCTGAAAAATAAGTTTCAAGTTTCTAGCTCTAAAAATAGCGATACTTCCTCACAACTTTTCATACCCTTTTCAACCCATTACAACCCTTATTTTGAATTAAAAATTATGTCCTTGCTCAGGGTCTAAAGATTGTCTGAGCCAAATTTCATCAAAATCGGTTGAGAGGTTTAAGCGGGAAAGCGTAACAGA
The DNA here is from genome assembly GCA_020976665.1 of Heortia vitessoides. Lineage (NCBI taxonomy): Eukaryota > Metazoa > Arthropoda > Insecta > Lepidoptera > Crambidae > Heortia > Heortia vitessoides. The sequence continues at coordinate 5,915,782 of JACJUM010002525.1, read as the reverse complement.
CAGAGACAGAGTTACTTTCACATTAATAATATTAGTAAGGCTTAGTAAGAAAGTAAGGACTATAGGAGGCCCAGGCAAGCTTATGAATTAACACTTAAGCTTTAGTATTGCTTCAATATAACATATGTTGAAGCAATAATAAAGCTTAGTTTAGCTGTTTTTGGAAATTAGATTCTAGATACACATACAATCTTTATTCCAAGAGACCTCAACATTATATTAACTTTATATAAAAATCACCAGAAAGCGGCAGATTTGTATTTAGCATAAAACCTAACTAGCTGGCCTGAACCCGTAATCATTCATCATCATTATTATCATACCAGCCATTGGAAGTCAACTGCTGGACATAAGCTTCTCTAAGAAAGGAGGTTTTCCTCCCATAATTGCCGCGCTAGGCAAGTATGTTGGTAATTACAGAGCGCAGTTACCGCGACGAGGATGCTGCTGCCCATACCCGTCCTGTGCATTTGAGCTGCAATATTTCAGGTGGATATACCGCCATCTGTCGATTCTGGTACATTAGTCGCCTCTTACGATACCTGGTGCAGGGGGAGGGACTTTTCTATTCTACCGGCACCTCACGGTTCACCCGCAATCATTATAGTATTAGAATGACAATGAGTTATAGAAGAATATATTTTTTGGTAATTTAATGTATGTTCTTCATTGTCATTGACTTCTCCTTTCAACTATGTCCTCGACGGTGTAACATACATCCAATGCCCGGGTAACGCGAAAACCTCGCGTCGCCATTCACGCTCAAGTGACCAAATTGCGTTGGCACTCATTTATACCGTGACTCTGTATTCGGGAGAAGTGCGCAACAAACTGGCTCACCTGTTATGTTATATACAGACCGACTGTCTTAATCTGTCCACTATGAATAAAAATACTCCGTTAACGGCTTTAAAACGCGGATTATTTAACTTTGCTATAAAATCGTTCAAACAGTAGATTTGTCATCAACCGTAAACTCGTAAATATGAGAAAATGAACCTCTATTTTTTTATATTCATGAGGATCTTTAAGCCGTGGAGTAGTGATAGTATTAAATATAAATAAATGTTAGTTTACTCATCTGAAACTGTGTAGCATATACTGCATAAATGTACAGGGCAGAAATAGACCTGAAGCCCTTTCCTGCTCTTCCATCCCCGTCGAGAAGTTACACTCTACGATTGATACTTGCTACATGCTTGCCCAATGCGGAAAGCGCAAAATTTCCCCTAACTTAAGGATGTCTATGTTCAACAGATATTTTCAGGTTTTTACTGATTCATACAAATTCATACAACTTCCCATAGCCTGCCTTCGATATTCAAAAACTTGTGTCACGGACTTAAGACAACAGAAGAAACACAATATAATACTTAAATGCATATTTTCAACCTATGATGTTGCTGATCTTCAAGGTTTAACCTGATTAAGCCTAGTCTATATAAGACTCAAAAAACAGTTTACATTTAGACATAAGATAAGAGCCGTGAGATACCGGCAGAGTACAATAGTACCCGCCCCTGTACCAGGTATCGTAAGAGGCGACTAAAGTACCATAACCAGCAAGTATATCTATCCGAAACAGTGCAGCTCAAATGCACAAGGCGAGGTTGGGCAGCAGCATTCCCGTCGTAATTATGGGCTTAATTCCCCCATTTCTTGACCAGCTATGGCCAGCAGTGGACTTACAATGGCTGGTTTGATGATAATAAGATAAGAGACGATTATCAAGGACTACGTATTTTGTTTGTAGCGTTTATATTACTATTCAGCAACTTTGCCACGAGATTCGGGAATTTGAGCTATAGACCTCTTACGATGAAATAACAACTAGTAATGCGTTAATCGAAATCCAATGCCTCTTATCTAGAGAAGTCCAGAGCTGTGAAGTTACTCACTACTTGTAGTCGGTAGCTACTCATCAGAAGAGTCTTCGAGATACCGAATAAGCCGATTTCGTCTCTTTCCGAGGAGATGTCGAAGCTGGAAGGCTCAAGATCGTCTTAGCATAAGCCGTGTAGAGAAATAAGGAAGTGCTCTTTAAATTGGGTTACCTGTAATACTGTACGCAAACCGCATCTTTGTCATGTTAGGTGCTTTAAAATGTTTGGACCGGTATGCAAGGCCACTTTGACGTGAAATCAGATTTCGCCAGGATTCCATAAACAATTATTGTTAACGGGATTAAATTGCTAATTAAACAACAACAAGCTTCTGAACATTAAACAACTGGGAGTGTCTTCTTTTAACATCCAAATCTAAACTTTTGAGTAGACTTGATTGTTGTTTTTTGTTATAAAACTATATACAACTAGCCATCTGCCTCGACTTCGTCTGGTAACATAGTCAATTTGTGTTCCATTTTCCCGTTATCGTCTATTGTATTAGTAGTATTGGGTACTTATTCCATTACGTTACACCACCATCTGTTAGAATTTTATAGCACTCACAGAAAACATTAGCTATTTGTCATATATTAAACAAATAATTTACTGTAAAAAAATAGCAAATATAAATTATCTTGTATCTACACAGTAAGCATAATTTTATTCAAATCGGTTTAGTTGATCCCGGACAAACAACGAGACGTGAAAATTATTATTTATAAAGATGGAAGTAGGAACTACAATATCCACATTTATATATATGGCTTCAGAAAACAGAATTTAGCTTTGTTTGTTCAGTAAGGTTCTCTATGGAACATATTATTTAGTCCTACGTATTATTATCAAAACAAACTTTGTATTACTCTGTCTATAGGTTCGTATTAACAAACAAGGTGTTAACAATATTACTTCGTAATAACCCAACTATTAATGTAATTTGGAGTCAAACTTCTTGGAATATAAACTAATACAGGCGTCTGTATTTAGATTAAGGTTATTTACTCGTTTCCAGACCGAGATCATAATTTCGTCTAGATTAGATCTCGACTCTTGAGATTCAATTTGTTGTGCAATTCATATTTGTGATTTATCTATACCGTTCCCGTACTGCAATTAGTTTGAGTAACTGAATAAAAATTATTTATTTTTATTGTTGACTTTGGGACCTTTTTAACATGAAACACATAACGGCGTTTTAACACGAATTTTAAAAAGTAACTACTTAAATATCATTGCATTATGCATTGTTTAGCTGTGGGGTACCGGTGGAGTAGAATAGTACCTTCATTTATACTAGGTGTCGTAAGAGGCGGCTAAGATACAGAAACTTATAGTTGGCGGTATCTATCCAAAACAGCATAGCTTAAATGCTACAGGGAGAGGATAGGCAGCAGCAATGTAGTCGCGAAGATGCGTTCGGTGATTGCCACCACGCCTGCCCAGTGCGGCAATTATGGGCAAAATCCCCCTTTATTGGGGAAGCTTATGTCCAACTATTTGACTATTAAACGCAAAAATACTGTTTCCTTTAATGTGTTTGCATTTCTTATCATCATCTCGGCCATTGGAAGTCCACTTCTGAAATTAGACCACCACAAGGAATTAAAGAACGTTGTGCTCTACGATTGCCACTACAAAGAGGTGGTGGCATCGCAGAGTGCAGCCTCTGCGATGAGGATGCTACTGCCCAACCCCGCTCTGTGCATTTGATTTACACTGATTCATATTGATATACCGCCATCTGTCGGTTTTGGTACCTCTGAAGACTCTTACGATACCTGGTACAGGGGGAGATACTATTCTACTCTGCCGGCACCTCACAGCTAAAGTTTGTGTTGAAAGGAAGAAAAATCTTCTCAACTCTTAATAATAATAAAGCTTATATTACCCAGTAATTTAATTATCTTTTTTATTGTTGTTTAATTTGATTTATGAGTATATGAACTAGTAATTTTTAATTTTAGTTTTGTCTTTGTGACATCGAACATTACAAGATGGTAGTGATCTTTTGCGCCGAAGGAAAATATTTATATGAGGATATTTGTGTTTGTTCTGTGTGTAGGTTTTAATTGTATCTACTTAAGTAGTATATTTGTGATTCCTCTGTTGTCTGACGTCTGTAACATAAGTACTTTATACGACTTAACACGGAGTCTAGTCAAAGTATGAGATAAAAAATATTTTAAAAAAGAATACATGTGTTTTTTCAACTTAGATCTCGTGTATTCATTGTTCAGAATATTGTTCATTCTTTATACTGGAAAATAGTAATGAGGTGATGTTTTGCGGTTCAAACAGTTGGGAGTGCAATACTCATGCAAACAATATTATTAAACAACATGCATTATATTGTCGATTTTTAGTTTGTAAAGTCATCAGTCTACAAATCATCATCTAAAAATCAATAATGACTGGTTTTCCTGGACGTTATTTTAATATATGTCATTGGCACAAATAAAAACTGAAATGGGAGGATAATGCGGTATTGTTGTGAATTCATTTATTTATTTTTTGTTTTTGAAATGAAATTATCTTTGATCATATCAATACAAGTATTTCTCTTGTAACTTTTTTATACATACCGTTTATAAAGTTAATTGTAACAGTTTTAGAATTAATAGTCTTTTGTTCTCATCACCCCATGACATCGTGAAATTCAGAGCTATCCAAAATATTCATTTGATAGTATCACTCAATTTAAGTTCTTTCGGCTGGCATCACGGTATGTGATCAATTGTAGATCGGCACTTTACAAGCATGAATCGAGTGATATTCTTTCCTATGTGAAATATAAAATTTCTACAGAAATGATTCACCGTTTGAAAACAGAATGTGCACCTAGTAGAAAAGTGTACTTAGATTAACCAAATACTTAGTGGATGGCCTCACCTTCTTTATTCCTTGGTTGTAGGATATACTACTTAGTAATATCGTTATCTTACCAGCGATTTAGAAAGAGTAGGTGCAGTTAGGTTTTAGCCGATATACATCCAACACATTATGGTATCAAGAAAGTTCATTATTATACACTGTTTCTTTCTAAATTGCCAATAAAAAAACCAGTTTAGGTACTGTTGTCATTTGTTTCAATGATATAGATTGTTAGGATGTAGAATTCTGGTTATTTCTAGAACATTCCAAAGTAAGCAATAGCGAAGCGAGCTCACCTGTAAGCTAAGTCAAGAGTGTTGTTTTATCTTCTTACCGATTTTTCTCTCCTACAAAAATAAACAGGAAAATAAAACGCTCAGCAAGGAAATTATATTTCAAATGCAAACCAAATACTCATAAACAGGAGCAGATAAAAATGAGGTGATAATTGAAGTGGTACCTTTTATTAGCTTCATCGGCTTTATAGCAGCTATAATAAAATATCCAAGACTTTTATTGCTTCCATAATGCGATGAAAAATTCACAAAGCGGAATTGCTTTTAAGGAAGGAAATAGCTCCCCACATAGCGCTCTGTGCTAAGACAATTGATAAATTGTTATACTGAGAGCAGCTTCTTGACTTAATAAAAGGTATATATAGTTGGACGTGACTCAGATAATAACGGGCAAATTAAAGTTTTATAGTAGAAGAAATGGTAGTGACAGTAATTGTGATTGATAAAGGGCGGGTTTTACATCGGACCTCGATTTATGAGCACGGTCGTCAGTAAAAGTAACTTTCTCGTTTAATAGTTTATAGAAAAGAATATACTCATACACATTAAAATAATAAAGCTAGCAAATAAATATATCATGCACTTCAAATAAAAAAAGTTGAATTGATTTCAACGTTCCTTTCATTTAGTGCAATATTTTACTTACCAGGAAATATTAACCAGCTGAAAGTAGCTTTTCGGAGCTACTTTCAGCTAGCTAGCTAGTGTTTCTGTGCGCGATCGAATCAAGAATGAGGAGATTCGTAACAGAACCAAAGTTTGCCAAAACCGACATTGCGTTTAAGCAGAAAGTAAGTACCGGCAAGCGCAGCGTAGGGCGTCCACCCGCACGATTGACAGACGATCTGACAAAAACCGTAGACGACTATCAGATACTTATCAGCCAGATTCTTTATAAATACAAAAATACACTTGGTGCATATCCGTGTATTTTTTGTACATAGTCATCCAGGGTAACCTGAGAATTATAAATGAAATTAAATTTTTTTTATAATAATAATAATTTTATTTCCCTTTTATTCTGAACTCTTTCTTTGTTGAGTATGGGGGGTTGTATAATTGTTTTTTGTTTTGTGCTTTCCCCTTTTGACGCAAGAATTGTATATAAATGACATTCGAATTAAAAAATAATAATAAAGCTTTTAAAAAGTACTGTATACCATAGTGTTATTATAGCTGAAGTTTATGTTAAGTTAACCAATATTGTTACGAAATAGCTATAAACACGCAGAAGAGGGGATAAAAGCAAAAGACGTGTTAGATCTGTCTTAAGTGTTAAAATGACTAAAGACAAAGTTTTACTGACAACTCCGTTGCGTCATATTCTGGTGCTGAGAGAAGATGAGCATGTTAATAATTAAATTAATTTCGGATTGAGGTCACTGACACAATTTGACGTATTATGAATTTTAAATTATATAATTATGAATTATGATAAATTCACACATTGATCTGACTCCGAGATAATGCACTGAATTAACTTGTGCAACGGACGCCAGACAACAGAGGAATCAGACATAAAATACTTAAGTACAACTATTTAAAACTCAGACATAGAAAATCACAAGGATCGTCATCTAAATATTTGTCCTGGGTGATCGAACCCAAAACCTTGCCATATCCATAAATTAAAATGGATAACAGATACCTGCACACGCAGCGTAAGTCGTCTACCGGCAAACAGACGATCTGGGATCATAACATCGCACTAGATACACGCCGCATGCAACTGGTGCTATTGAAAATCTCTTGAGGAGGAAAAAATATTATACAAAATGTACGAGGTAGACCTCATAGAAAGGTCGGCCGCATTAGTACCTCACTATTACCTATTGCTACCGCCAAATAGTTGTGTTTGCATTGGTGTGTTCCAATTTCAAGGGTGAGAGAGGCAGTGAAGTAACTGTGTAATGTGACATACATCTTCAAGTAACAATATTGAAAACATGCTAGTTACATCTTTATGATATTACGAGCACCTATAAACTGCAATGACGCTTACTATCACGCGGATTTCATGCTAGTTTATCGATCTGGGCTAGAAAAATATGTATCGAGAACTAGCTTTGTCAGTAAAGTATATTAGTATAGGTGTATTATTATATATTCGTTAATTTACTTATTAAACTTATAATTGTTGCACAGAAAAAATACGCTACTATTCTAGTAAAATTTGAATGTCAGCATAACATTGTCCAAGGGCTTAGAGTGTTGATCGTAAAAATGCATTGGTACCGTGTGACACGCGCTCCAAGTGACCAGTCGAAATCGCAATGTGATTGCTGAGGCGGTGTTTTAGGCGGTGGGCGTCGGTCGCAGCCCTGCTTCATTTAATTGCAGGGTGGTTACATGAGTGTTTACCCGCTAACAAAGGTGGTATAATGAAGGATATTAAATAACTTATGGATTAGGGTATATTCAAAACGTACGGATAAATTGAATGGGAAAGGTGTAATTTTCACATAATTCATTAAGTGGGTTCATTCATGAAGTAAAGAACTAGAACCAGATGAAACGAATTAAGAGTCATTGAGATGAAATGTTTTTATAAGGTCTCTTCGTATTTCCCAAAGTATATGCTCACTTGCTGCTTTTCACACATAAAGACGAAAATGCTGTAATAGATAGAGGTTCTCAGATTAACTAATGCAAACGAGTACAAATAAAGTAGAGCATCGCGTGAATATATCAATCTCGAAGACTTACATGTCATTAAGATGTTGGTGATTGACAAATCTCTATCGACGCTAGTATCGAAACATGGAATCTTTCTACTTTGCGGGTGTTACCTACTTACTGCGCGAACCGCGGAATTTGTGCCCACGTTATTAGAAAACTTGACATAAGCCTTGTTAGATTACGTGCCAGTTCATTATCTAAAATAATTGGTGTTTGGTAAATATTAAAGCCCAATGGAAGAAATAAACATATTTATTTTGTTACTTTTGGTGATGTTAATGTGTTTTATTTGAAACCTAAAATTTAAAGAATATTGGTTTTTTATCTAGTTGAATAGTACACGGGGTAGCCTTCATACAATGGTCGTCTGCATTGGTACCTCAGCCTTACCTCTTTGCCGCCAAATGGCAAGTGCTTTAATCAAGTCGTCTGCTAATTTTGCCCACTGTCTGGTTACATATCTCGTTGAGTCTCCAAACATTACCCTCTCCTAAAATTATAAAATGGTCCGACTAGCTATTAGTCAGATCGTTTTATATTTGTATAAATAAAAATGTGTTTCGTAAAGAATTCGCAAATCGCATTTCAGTAAATCTGTAGCGTTTCAAAACTTAAAACAGATGTGAGAAGTAATTTGTCTTATTAACCATGTAAATACTTGTTTCAAGAGATGAAAGTGTGCCAGTCGACGAGTGGGTTCTCGGGTTTAGTTGATTAGGTCTCGTGCACACTGTTAATTGCGCTTGATTCATTTACAAGTACAATATTACATGTATATATAGGTTAAATTTGATTAGGTATGTACAAGTTTTAAGTCTATAATTACTTTGAATTGATTAAAAGATATATTTCTTAAAAATATTATATTTGTTTTTCCTGAATCGAAAGAAATTAATATATTCGTTTTTCAATATGTGTTGAAAAAGCTTGCTAATATAATACAGACTTATTACAAATGCTTTCACCATTTATAAAAGTAATAATTATTATAGATTAACCAGTGACATCTTCTCCTTCAAATTTTTATTATTTTTATTTTAGTAAATTTTCAATAAATGTAATACTCTAAAGAAAATAAATATTGCTCCAAAATTACGAATAGTTTCATATACAGATATACAAAAGTTACATGAACTTTATCGTGACCAAACTTATTTTTTAATTTGTTCAAAGGACAATGTACAGAGTTTCTACCACACGTATCGATTACCAAAGCTAATTAAGATGTTGCTGCAATCTACGTCACAAGTGGGTATTGTGTAAAGTAGTCTTTAGACACAGCGCACGACTGCCACAGATGCTTTGCGGCGGATTGCACTCAATTCTACCGCGGGAACGCGCAGTAACGAGATTCTTATCTCATTCTGCACTCACTGTGTATACTTGCTAGAAGTTTTATTAAAGTTCTAGTTCTAGTTACTTTACCTAGCTACTTACTTGAAACATTCGTGACACTTTACTATTAGCTTTGTTTGAAAGCTTTTTTATTGCATTGTTGGCTGGCAAACTCGGTAGTATCCTTATTGTGTACGCCAAGGGTCATTTGGTTCCATTTGGTTCCTGCGTATGGTCAAGGGGTTTGGACCTTACGCAGGAAAAACATTTATACAATGAATAATTGTGATTGTTCTGTATCTGGGTGTTAAATATGTATTTAAGTATATCTGGGTGTTAAATATGTATTTAAGTGTTATATTTGTGATCTTTCTATTATTTGATATCCGTAAGAGTGTTTAAGTGATGTATCTCGGAGTTTTTAAGTATTTTAGTATATAAGATGATCCCTTGTAAATTTATTTAGTATTTATCACGGTTTTTTTTAATAAATATATGCAGGATGCAGTTTTAGAACTAACACAACGATAAATCGAGTACTTGTTATAAATATACATATTAAAGCTAACAGAAAAGAAAGGTTATAAATTTGCATGATACTGTAATCTGCGAAAGTACTGAACGGATTTACTTTCGATTTTCATCTTAGATTTGAGCAACGTTTGCTTTTTGGTTTATTGAAATCGGGTGGCAGTAAAGATTTTATCGTCTAATCAAATTTGCTGAATGTAAATAGAAAGTAAACTCAGTGTCAATTTGCTGAAACAGTTTGAAGGCAAATTTTATGCGTCTCATAAGATACTAAACACCGATCACGATTATTATAGATTTCGCGTCTTCTGCCATACAACAATAAGCATTGAATAATTAATTTTTAATTGCCGTCACGTACCGGCAGAGTAGAATAACACTTTCCACTGCACCAGGTAAGAGACCAGCCTAAAAAGTGCACGCCGGCGAGTGCGGTGTACTGATCTAAGCCTATGCTAGTGTATTGTGCGTGTACTACGGTAATGATGTAGGGAAATTATAAGCGGGGTGGCTCAGGGGGGGGGGGGAGTCTTAGAGGACATGTCTTGGTATACGTACATGGACGTTGACACTTTTCTCAACGAAGTAGTTTGCGGGTTAAACGATGAGTGGGTTGAGTGGTGAAGAGCCGTGTCAGTAACAAAGAGAGTCCTCACCAATGAACTTACCAATCGAAGTAAAGATATACGGGCCAGGCGCTCGCTTAAGGCTCGATGACTCGGCATTGTCAGGTGATTAGTCTCGATTCTCAAATCCAATAATATTTTATAAACTTATATTTGTTAACTGCAACGTCTATATTTTATGTTGGAATTATTTTTTAATATAATTATTAATATATTCCTACAATATCTCATACATTGACCTTACTCCGTGATAAGTCACTTGAAGCACTTTTGTCACGAACTTCGGACAACAGAGGAATCACAAATATAATCTTAAATACATATGGATAACACAGAACGAGTACAAATATTCAATTAAAAATGTTTATCTTGGATGGGGATTAAACCCACGACCCTTGGCGCTCAAGATAAGGTCTCTATCATCTGCACCATCGTTTATGTCATGAAAAAAGTTTTAATATATAAAGAAAGATAAAACTAATTACACTTACTGATGTGGATACAGCCTCAGGTAAACTAATATCGCACTAAGCTTTCGAGGTTCAGTGCAGTATTCAGATTTCTCCTGTAGGCCGAGGGCAATGTTCGATTCAAGTCGCAGCACTGGTATTTGATTTAGACCATAAAATATTAACAAATTATCTAAAACATCAAGTCGAATAAATTTTGTCGCGGGGTGCCGGAAAAAGAAGATAAAAAATAAAAGGCGACCGGATCCTGCAAATGGTATATTTGTTGGTATATTTATCTGCTTAAGTTCAAATAGATGAAGCGGGAATGAGCAGCTGCATCTCTATCGTGAGCTATTGTCACCGCGTTTGCCAAGCGCAACAATTATGAGCAAATTTAGCATTTTCTTGAGGTCTTGGAGACGCCTGGAGATGATGATGATGAAGTCAAATAAAACACACATAACTCGTTAAATCCTATAAAAAACTGAGGCTATATTAAGATCACTTGTCCACGTTGTGGGTGGGCAATACCATTAAGTATCTTTTCAAGAAGGTTACGTCCTTGTCGGTTCAGTTCTGTGAACTATATGTTCTGCTCACTGCCACTTCAACTTATATAATTAAAAGAGGTATTTTATTCAATCTTCTACGTTGCTTTTCATTCTTATTTCGATCACACAAAGAAAACTCCGAGCATCCTCTTTTTCTATGGTTTGATGTGACATTTTAGAATCATTTTAAAAGTCTAAAAAACAGTCTTCAGAGCCAGAAGTCGTAATAAGTTGTAAATGATACTACAATTATAATCTTATGATGCACGGCGTAGATATACGTTTGCTTGGTTCAAAACAAATGATGATGCGTTATTCTCGTGAAGCTGATGTCGGTAATTGACGCAATAACACGCTTGACAAATGTGCTGAGCTTGTTTAATTGCCTTTGACACGGAAAGTATTTCTAAATTGCAGTTAAGCATATAGTAGAAGGATGTGTGGTCGTCGTAAGCCTGTGTGGGTGAAAAACGTTCGCAGTTAATTATAATCATAGGGCTCATATTTTGTACGTGCGTCGTATACAGGATACGGATACAGAGTAACATAATATTTGCTTTCTTACCAGGTATTTTGTAAGAGACATGCATCTATTATTAAGTTTAGCTCTAAGTTAAAGTGTGGGAATGAATTTTAGGATCCACAATTATATTTTTTTGGAAAATGGATATATTGTCTTAAATATTTGTTATCATAATGAAGATATTAGCCATTGGAAGTCCGCAGCTGGACTTAAGTCTTCCCATAAAAGGAGGATGTTTTCCCATAATTGCCATGCTGGGCAAGCGTAATGGCAATCGTAAAGCGCAACTTTCACGACATAAATATATAGTTAGTTTTAAAATCCCATATAATCTACACATGTATCTGAACATCTATACTAGTGTCTTAAATATGTCTGTTTAATTACGTTTTTATTAGTTATTCGCATTAGTCAGTCTGATCGATGCGCTGATTGATATGTAATAAAGGGTATATGTCACTTTTTATTCCGGGAAATTTAGACGAAGTAGAAGTAGAAAGGATGGTAAACTAGTTTTGTATATTGCGTCGTGGATAGGCAGCAGCAATCAGTGGCGAAGCATTGCTTCGAGATTGGCACCACACTAACTCAGCGCGGTAATTATGAGAAAATTTCTTCCTTTCTTGGGGAGGCCCATGTCCAGCAGTTCGTTCTCCATCTGTAATAATGGTGATGATAAATATAAAACATTGTATTTTGAAAAGTTTCGATAGCAAAGAACGTAAACAATAAAACTACTTTTAGCTTTATAATAGCGGTGTTTATTTAAAAAAAATATTGGACGTCTATCTTCGTTTACTTTAAAAAAATAACGCCTTAATTTAGAAAATATTAAAACATAAAAATACGCGTAATATAAATGTCTACCAGGTAAAATAATATTTTCTCAAACGGAAAATAATACTGAGAAACTCTTGTACATCTGACGCCCTGTCAAAAACTCTCGTATTTACATAAACTCCATTCACAGCTGAAAGCGTTACCAACTGGAAAAACAGCTCGCCGAATGAATGCAGCGCACCCACTGAAATCGAGTAGAGACACTTTTTATTCGACGAGTGGGCGTCGAAAGGCATGTAATTTCGCTCACTCGATAGTTTATTTTCCCTTAATATCGAATCTCAATCCGTGCTGATTGCAGACTAGCAGTTCTGAAAGGCTGAAAAAGCGAGTTGAATAATTTTCCCGTCTGAAATCGGGCGCGAGCGCGATCGAGGTTGCCTTTTCGCAGTCAGATGCAATTTTTCTATACGAATATCTGGAATGTTGTAGTTGCGATTCTTCCGCTTTTATTTCGCAGTTAATAAACTGGAGTTTGCACTGTGATTGTTAACGATTGAACTTTATTTAATTAACTAAATATAGTGCTTGTTTCGTACGTTCTGGTGATTACAAAATATAATATATATTTTGCGCATTGACTGCAGCAGAAATATATTTCGTCTTCTTAATTATGTTAGTATTTATGTATTCTAGGACGTTATAAAATTTTACATATTGTACCAACTATTTTAAACAGAAATTAGCAATAAAATAAACCTATGGTCAAAAGAATATTTAAATTATATTTCGTACAACCTTTCTTTTGTTCAACTCAATACTGTGTCTATAGGCATAAAAATTTATATTAATAAAAATGGTTACAATTATCAACAGGTAAATTAAAACCGAACTTGGAAGTTTTTGTCGTATTTGAACTGGCTAATCTGAACTTCTTCAGGCAATCTGTTAAAAATATTGTTTGGTACCCGACAGTTGATAGACAGACTAATTTATTTATTTGTCCCATTTTGTGCGTTTCTTCGACATTCATGTTAAACCGAAGTAAATAAATGTATCAGTGTACGTCATTAGACCCCATCATTTACAGTTTATTAGGTCTTTCTGTACGACAAAAGTAACAGAATGTTATCATAGACTTTAGTGTACAGAAAAGCCGCGGCGTACCGGTAGAGTGCTTACCAGAGTAGAATGGTACCTTCACCTGTACCAGGTGTGATAAGAGGCGACTGAGGTACCAGAACTGACAAATTATGGTATATCTATCTGAAACAGTGAAGCTCAAATGCAACAGGGCTCAAATGGGCAGCAGCATTCTAATCGTGCGTAGCTTACGCTCTGCAATACCACCACGCCTACCCGCAATTATGATCAAATTCCCTTTTTGGGGAGGCCTTTTTACGAGCAGCTTTTTACGGCTGCTTTGATGATGATGATAAGTGAACAGATAGTTCAAAGTAGCTAAAGTGATTGAGAGTAAGGATTTCGTTCTTTACAAACGTAATAATAAATTCCCATATAAACATAGAAGCTAAAAATATTGAGATTTACAAAAGTCCTAATTAATTCCTCTACAAAAATAATGTCAACTATATATACGTTCACAGAGCTTTACGAGATTTAAGATAATATTGAATAAAAAAAATCTACTAGTCATACCGTCTGAAATCTGAGACTTTTTCTCTAGTTAATATTATCTTTAAAATAATTAAACATTTTAAGCCATAAAACCTCTAACGTAATTATTACAAGATTCTCATATGATTTATGGAAAAATCCCGAAATTTCTTACGTATCTTTTAAGGTTAATACTTTCTCCATGTCTCGCCACGGAATGTTCTCCGTAAGGATTGAGATTAATGCTTTTTTCTTGTCCGTGTCGTCCTGTAATGTTTATACATCATGTAGTAATTTATTTTCACCTTATAAGATTTGGTGCCAATGGAAACATATATTTTTTAAGTAAGACATTTTGTTATGAATAATAAATAAATTTAGACAACATTAACCTGATTCCTAAATAAGTCATGTACTTATGTTACGGACTGGTTCTGTTATCACTTAAAAAGAAATAAAACAAATATTCATTAAATAATTATGATTTGTGTTGGATATGATATGTTGGTAATCCCATATATATCAAATAAGTCTGAAGCTGAAAACCCATAAGTTATATTATGTATGAGAGTACATTATAGCATTGGTCTTGTCAAACTTAAAAAAAAACAGTCGAATAATCTGCGTTCTAAAGCCATTATACGGTAATTTCTATAGGTTATATTCTATTTGATCACAATAGATATAGAAGAGGTTGTTGGTAAGATAAAAAAGTCAGGACTTTTGTATCTTACTCATAAATACTTGATTGCGCACCTGCTTCTATATGGTCTCAATAAATTCATCATAACATCATGATAGCCGAAGAATGTCTCCTGCTGGATGTAGCCTTTCCGAGAAATTGTTTAATTATTTTAACTAATATCGAAATCTTAAATGATTGGTTAAGACAGTACAGCATCGGTTGGATCAGCCAGTAAAACATCATTAATTATTCATCATAAAACTACTCTTTTAGATCAGTAGATTTCATCTCATTAGATTTCAAAAGTTAAATCAACTGCGTTTTAATGCCATTAAAAAAGTAGTTATGACATTTATAGTGAACGCATAAATGCGAGGGAATATTATTATTATCTATATGTTGTAAGACTTTAGCCAAAATTATTTTGATCGAATAATTTCCCGATTTTCTTCATAAAACACATAAATATAAAGGAATGCCAATCTCCCGCGTTTAGACGGCCTTTTCATTCAAGTATCCGCGGACACAGCTCAGCAATACGAGTATATGCGAAACGCTCGATTTGTCAAACACGCCGTTGCAAGATTGCTTTAGCCTGAACAAATACTTTGTTAGTTTAGGCCGCTGTCAAGTTTCCATGCATAAGATATTACGAACAGAAAACGGCTAATCCAGGAATTCTTTATTTTCTTTTGAAAATGTTACATTAAAAATTTTAAGTATTTTTTTGTTGTACCATTAGATATCTACATCTTTTTTTTTATTTTACCCGAGGAATATCTATTAAGACTATTTCGCTGTAAGTACAGCTTTCTGTGTGAGTCTTCCTGCTGAACCTTATTGAACTACTGTTGAAGTACCTCACTAATCCTCCCGCAGTATGCGTTCTTATGGTGGTAGGATGGTTTTGAATTACGAAATCTCACCAGATGGGCCAGCAACCCACTGGACCTCCCATTAAACATGTACACATAATTCCTTTGCAGCAGGGCATGGGCTGCAGAATTCCCATCGTGATGCTAGGCTCTGCGATTGTAACCACGCCAGCTTAGCGTGGCAACTAATCATAAAATTTCTACTCCGTTATTTTCGAGTTCTTATTCCATCAATGAAAATCTTGTGGTCAATAATGCGATAATTTTTTTTTTTTTTGTAATACGAAGTTAACAAACAAACATCCAGTCCGTTCGATGGTAGATATGATCGCATCTAATGCACGCTCGTCTCGTCACAAAGATATCACTAGGGACGTAGTCACATTTGTCTCCTCTTGAGGCCTCTCAGACCCTTCAAATCAGAACACAGCAATGTGAATACTGCTACTTAGCAGTTGAAATAGATGGATAGGAGACAACCTATGAATAAGGTCTCCAAAATCTTTTGTATTAAGTTTAAAAATTATGGCATATCATTGCATTTATAAAATCTTGGTTTGATATTTATGTTGGTATTTTTTGTTGTAAATGCAAATCAAATCGTTTTTGAAACCTTACAAGCAAATATGATAGCTGCACTAAAGTATCAGATCATTCAATAGGTTCCGCGCTGTTTCTAGTTGGAAGTTAGTTGCCTCGAATTCAATTTAAACTTCTCCCGGGCGTTTGTCGGTCTTGTAGACAAAAGGTATTCAATACTTAACTATACTAGTTCGATTACTAGCTTATAGCTTTAGACTTAACATTAATATTCAGTACCATAAGACATTGTAAGTTTAATTATACATTAATTAAACTTACAATGTCTTATCCTTGAGTGCGCACTTGTTATGATTCCAATAGTCTGGAGTATTAACTGATTACTACTAATTCAAATTTTTAACAACAACACACTGTTGCTCCAATTTAACATTACTATCATATTTATGCATAGATGTACTTACGTAACAGCGAATGAATTGGTAACACGAAGTACTTCAAATCCCGAAATAGACATCTTGCTAGTTTGTAACAGTAACGACTGTTTTCTAAAGGGACCAAAGTACAAATAAGAACACAATGTGAATATAAATAGATCCTATTTTATTTGGGGTTATTGTTTTATTAACGTTTTTTTTTAAATTCATAGCCCATAATTTGTATCCTAATAATCTCAAATAAGCATATA
>JACJUM010002525.1:5779263-5898447 GCA_020976665.1 Heortia vitessoides | reverse complement strand
GGTGTATATCAGTTTTTGTTATATTTATTCAAATTTATCGAGATATATATATACCGTCAAATATTTCGTTTTCTTTAACAAAATTTATTTTTATACATAAAGGTATATCTTGCAAAATTGATTATTAGAACTAGGAATAATAACAAATAAAACTATAGAAAGAAAATAAACATGAACAAAAGCATTAGACATTACTAAAATGTTGTCATTTTATTATATACATACTATTGTTCAGTACATGCATTATATTGGAACTTATTATATTTTTTGCAAATATTTACGTTATCTTACATATGTTTTGTTAAAGATAAAGTTTCCTGTCTTAGCAATTTGTTAATTGGTTACGTAAAACATTTCTGAAGTTATTCCTCATAAAATTCTGTAAGTTTTCCTTAGCAATAGATGACTGATAATCTGTTTATAAAGAGAAAATATGGAACACTATACTTGGACTATCTCCAATCCAGGCAAATACAACTAGATCCCTTGCACCTCGGAAATGGCACGTTCGATGTAAGCTCTAGCAGTTAATTTATTAACAAACTTAATAAGTTGTACTTATATAAATATATATATATCACTCTGAAATTATTAGTACTATAATTTTATACTAAAAGACTTTTTAGGAAGAACCTAATGCTGTATTTCAATTCAAGGGCCATTAAAAGGGAATAGATAAAGTTGCTCATTATTATCTGATTTATTATATATCATTAGCGGAACTATCTGAAAATGTTCCATTCGCTATTCGAGGTTACCATATGAACCAGCCAGGTGGAAGCCACCACCTGGGTCGTGAGGTGGGAATAAGATCGACAAGGATTATTCAAGGGTGCCTTTGCAGTTCGGGCTCGGTTCAGGAAGTTTTGTAAAAAAAGCAAGGAGAAAGGGAACTCAGTCGTATTGACGGTTAAGGGACAGGGACT
Organism: Heortia vitessoides; assembly: GCA_020976665.1. Lineage (NCBI taxonomy): Eukaryota > Metazoa > Arthropoda > Insecta > Lepidoptera > Crambidae > Heortia > Heortia vitessoides. The sequence goes on along the minus strand of JACJUM010002525.1, from coordinate 5,897,521 downwards.
GCAAACCCTTGCCGGCCAGTGCTGATATACTGAATAGAATTGGGTGTTTATGATCACGTGCATATAAAACGGGTATAGAATATAGAGGAGGGATAGATTTTCTTTTAATTTTTAAAGGTTTATAGTCAACACCCACATTAATACCATATTAATAAGGCCACCAGTTCTTAAAAAATTAATTGCAACCATTTTATCTTATTTTCCTGCCAATTGCAACCAAAGATCTTCTTTAACTGCATATAACGAATAATAGCAATACTACATACAGTTTATTACGATGTTTTCGGCATTATCTTTAATATCATAGTATTCTCGTATCTAATAGGACATCGCAAAATTAATGCAACCCAATATCTACTGGATTACGAGTGCTCATTTTTAATAAATTCCAATTCTTATTAAGTAGTATCCGCGAACAAATACGAAGCGCACTTTCCAGAAAATTCGGAATTAATAAATCATCCGAGTATCCTTGTTACATTAGAGCAAGCAGCAAAAGTATTACTTACCGTCCTCTGAGGATCTCCGGTACTCTTAAATTGTATTACATTCACAAACAAAATGTGAAGTTGATGATGATGTATTTGGATAAGTTACTTTCGAGATTTCGAACTTGTTATTGCAGAGTAAATTTTGCGTTGTATACGGATACACCGATACAGATTAAGAAGTCGGAGAGACTGGACTCGGTGTCAGCAATATTGTGTAACTTCACTCACTGTTTTGCATTATCGAAATTTATTAAATCCACTTTCTTTGTACTTACTTTTAACATTATAGAGTGATTCTTTTGCTGATGTTCAACAGAGGAAATATACAAGAATGATTGTTTTTTTCTTATTATAATATATACTAACATGTTATTATATAATACTGACGTTTTTTAGAAAATTTGCCGTAAGATACCTCTTTGCCAGGTGAACTGATTGCAGTATATCCATCCGAGACAGTTGAGCTCAAATGCATAGAGTGGGGATTGGCAGCGGGATCCCCGCCACAAAAGCTGCACTCTTCGATTCCAAACACGCTTGCCCAGCGTGGCAATTATGAGTAAATTTCCCCCTTTCTTGGGGAGTCCTGAGCCTAGCAGTTGACGTGTTCGGCTTAGGCCTAATTAAGTTAATACAATAAAATAATTATAATTGATTAATACCCAACCCTTCAATTGATAAGAACTTACACTTTTCGGACAATCATTCTTTAATTATTATTTTAAATTACTATACAAAAACGTAAAATTAAGGAAAATTTAGATATTATTGTTTTAAATATTTTTAAAAGATAAGATTGTTTTCATGGGCCTGAAAGCGTTTGATGAATTAGCGTAATTGGATAAAAGTTTTAGTATATAATGAATAGTTATATTGGTCTGTGTCTTGGTGTTAAATATATATTTAATTTAAATGATTTATTATATTAGCAAGCGATTTATCTAGTTGTTTATTATAATTAAATTTCTAAAATATTGGTGCAGATTTAATATATTTTACAATTAAAACTTTTAATCCCAACCATGCAAAATAGGGGTATTTTGCAGCTTCATAGGGTGGATTCCTCTAAACAATGAATTAAGTATACAATGAAAGGTTTTAAGAGCAGAAACTGAAGTTTTATTAAAATCGTTGCCTTAAGGATTTTTATATACATACTTTTTTTAAATCCATTTTTAGTGTGCGTCCATATTTTGAATTAAAACAACTGTCCAAATTTCTCATTTCTACCATTTGCAATTGCGGTTATGCGTACGTCTAAATGCTACTAGTACTTTACAGTAAATTTTTACTAAGTTGTTCTAGCCCATATGGAATCTTTATCTATCAGAAAAAAAACAGAAATTACAGTAAATTAATCATCTCGAAATTTTTACATCATAAAATAATTTTACGGAGTGTCATATATTCGTAAAATTATGTCCTTGTATTATTATCCGTAAAAATGTTTATAGTTATTTTCTCAACAAATGCTAAATTATTAACGCTTAATACCAAGTATTATCATACCAGAAAGCGACAAAGCACAATACATTTTCATAACCATCATAATATCAGCCATTGGAAGTCCACTGTTGGACATAGGCCTCCCCAAGGAAGGTAAATTTTGTCCACAATGGCCGCGTTGGGCAAGCGTGTTAGTAATCGCAGAGCGTAGCTTTCGTGACGAGGATGCTGCTGCCCATATACACCCTGTGCATTTGAGCTACACTGTTTCGAATAGATATATCACCATCTGCTGGTTCTGGTACGTTTGTCGCCTCGTCTCGGTAGTAAAACCAGCTTTTTAAAATTGATTATGATGCTAAAACGATGATGCGGAATGGATGGATGGATTGATAGATGGCAAAGTAACCGAAACGAAATTTTATCATACATACATCACGCACGTGTCCCATAGGGGTAGACAGAGACTATGGATCTCGCATTAGTCCATTAATACTCGTACACGCTCTTGATCTTGATACTTCTGATCTGGCCCTTCTTTTATACCTCTTTTATTAATATTACCAATATGAAAATAATTTTATTATTCATAATAAACAAAGTTCTCTGCCGGGTCCTTTTTTCAGTTTCATGGCTAACTGGTGAGCAGACTGCGATGAAATTTGGCTAGTAGATAGCTTGAATGGTTGTGAAGGGTATAGGGATATTTTTGGATCTCAGTGAAGTTACCCAGGTTGCGATATAAAGCCCACAATGACAAGACCACGGGTATTACCCTAGTCAGATGTGTATACAACATTTCTATATCGTGATATGTTTTATTTTTACAACTAGCGACACGCCCTGGCGTCGCACGGATGCAATGATGATATAAATTATTGTTGGTTATCTCTAAGAGACAGACATATACTAATCTGAACTTTTTAAGGGACCTTTTAAGGATGTACAATACTGTAATATAGTATAGTCTATAATACATTATTTTGATCTATCTCATCGAGTTCAGCCAGCGTTTGCATAAAAAATATGTTTACGACATCACAAAAAAAAATTGTGATGTTATTAGTGTTTCTCTACTTTTTATGCATGTATGATATAAATAAACCTTCCCCTTGAATCACTCTATCTATTACTAAAAATTTAATCAAAATGCGATGCCTAGTTTGCATGTTTAATGCTTACAGATGGACAGACAGTGGAGAGCGACTTTGTTTTATAATATATAATAAAGAGTGATATATTTGATTAAAATAAGACAGTAAATAGTACAAAGACCTCGATCAAAATAAATAATGCGCCTCCCCAACTCTTTTAAAATTTCAGCAAGAAACGTTATCTGAAATTTATGACCCTATTTTACTTTCACTAAAAAAGGTTCCTTCCTTCAGGTCCATCTTACCTTGTCACTTATTCAGACATAATTTGGCAGAGCAAATTGGATCGGTATTGGTTCTGGCGGTCCGTGCATTACTGTGTGTTCACTTAGCTAGTAGTGTAATGGAGTTTGTTTGCTTTCTCTTAAAGCTCGTACAGCAAAACCGGTTTGATGGAGACAAAGTTAATGGACTGCTTGTATAGTGAACCGATTAGCTTAAAGATCCATGAAGTTGTGAATAATTTTGAATCCATGATTGTAAATTTTGTAGCACTTAATTCGCTAATTTGAATCTATCATTGTAACAATAACTGCAATTTTATAGTTTGTTAATTATACATCAAATGTTACTGGTTACTTTATCTAAGTTGTAAAAGCTGCGCTCTTCGATTGCAAACATGTTTGCCCGGCGCGGTAATTATGGGCAAAAAACCTATTCATTTGAAGGGGCCTGTTTTTAGCAGTGAACTTTTAACGGCTGGTATTTTGATAATGATGATGTCCATCAATTATATTCACGTTAACCACATGTGATTAGAAGTGACAAAAAATGGCTGTGTATTCACTTACAAAACAAAAGATGTATCAGTTTGAGGAGCTGAATCAATTGGTACGGTTCTTACGACACTACTGCGTTTTGATTTGCTTATTTATGTTTATTTATGTAACTTAAAAATAGCATTAACAATAACAATAATCAAATTAATACAAAAGTTTGAGTTCTTAACTATAATAAGTGAAAGTAAGACGTAATTATGTCATGTGTGTGTGCAGGTGTACTCGCAAATGAAAGATAAGAACTAACTTTTATTAAATGTTCAAATTTAAGACAGTTGACTATGAGGAGATAAAAACGCATGTTATTACAATTTCAGTGAGTAATCACCACAGATCACTATTATTAAGTTTATCATAAATAGTCAAATATTCATTGCTTGTCAAATTTCATGCAATTAGGTTTGATACAACACAAGTGTTATCCAAACTGAATTTCCAAGTTGCCATGTTTCCAAAACCGAAATGTTGGAAATAGACTAAAACTGCATGCCCGGTTACAGAATTAAAATGCTTGCAACGTTTTTCGCGATACTCAACGGAAAGCCATTCATGTGAAACCGAAATTCCAATTCGGAGAGTCCTATCGAACGCAGATACCAAACAAAGGAAGCGATTGCGAAAAAAACACCAACATTCTCCAATTTTCTTTGGATTAACCAAAATACATTTTTTTTATGTAAACAATAGTTGTTAGTTAATCGGAAAATAAATCTCAGCATAATAACAATGAGGAAATGTTATTTGCAACCCCTATATGCAACTAGTAGCACCCTGCGGTTTTACCCGCTTATGTTGTAGAACTTTCATCACAAACTTTACGCCCCTCTTTCACCCCTTAAGGGATGATATTCACAAATATTTACAAATATACTGAATTTAATTTGAGTATATTTAAGCCCCCTGTTTTACCCCTCTAGGAGGTGAATTTTAAAAATTCTTTCAAAGCACTCTCCTACATTATAAAAGAGTTAAGCTCTGCGATAATATGCAAGTCAGTCAGTCATCTAGATGCTTTTTATATAATATATAGATAGATATACTCATTTAATATTAATACATCATTAAAATATAATAAGTATATAATGTAAAGTATAGGTAACTATTATTATAGGCACAAATCAACCTAATCAAGTCAAAATAGTCAGCTTTTATTTTAAATTATTGATAGTGACTTAATGCGATAATATTTCTTATTGTTACATGATTTTATTATTTATAGATAAGAAACAATAAATTGTTGAAGTTCCCAATCAAAAACTATCGAACAGTGATCGGCATTGATTGGTGTTCCCAGCGATCATCAGCAGTTTACAACTGACCAACTAGGCGTCTTACTTCTCCCTTCTTGGACCATGGCTATACAGAAACCGGAACTGGTGATTTGTTGTACATAACTTTTTTATGCTCCTATTCTGATAATTTTTGATGTTACATGTATTACAGTTATTTCTACATCATAAAAACATGAAAGGTTTAAAGAAGCAGTTTATTGGATTATTTCTCGACATTTTCTCAGTTTAAATTCAGTATATGGAATACAAGAACATGATAACTGCTTAGGCTATTCAGAATTTACTTTTAATTGCAATTACGCACAGTAAGAATCATTGCGTTGGTCTCGCCAGGTCGATCGATTGTCTGAGTGACAAAATATATAATAATCTACCAGAAGTTGTCCCAATAAATAACCTACTGCAGCGCTATCTGCCAGGCTGATTTGTAAAAGTAAACAATCCAGGGCGTCACCTAAACGCATACAAAATAATACATTTAAATGGGTACAGCCGCTTAGGAAGAAGAATATATATAAACATTTTTTCTCGATTCAATTATTCGCTTCAATTACTTTACCGGATCCGTTTTTAAGAGAGATGATAACTTATTTGTATTTGAATTGAGTTTTAAAAATGATTATTATATTTTTTTTACAATGGACACGTAAATGTTATATAATATTATATAACAATTAGTTTTACTTGCAGCCTCTTGTCTAGTGGTAAACAAAGCGTGTTCATTATTAATGTTAGATTATTTCCTTTCTGATTAGAATTACATAAATATTTCTTTTGTGATTTATGAGTTTACTTCATCACACCAGCCACTAAAAGTCCACTGCTGGACATAGGCTTCCCCAAGAAAGGGGGAATTTTGCCCATAACTGATGCGCTGGGCAAGCGCGTTGGCAATCGCAGAACGCAGCTTTTGCGACGGGGATGCTGCTGCCCATCCTCGCCCTGTGCATTTGAGCTGCATTGTTTCGGATGGATATGTCACCGACGGTGTATGACGGTTCTGGTACCTTAGTCACTTTTAACGACACCTGCTACAGGAGGAGGTACTATTCTACTCTGCCGGTACCTCACGGCCATTGTAAATTTAAAAATTAAATTAAGTTAAATTTACAACGTCCGCAATCGGCAAGTCCGCAATACTTACTTTCTTTTAAAAACTGGTAGCATTCACACTTTTAATAAAAGGTGTGAACTTTTGTACTGTTGTGTTAGTGACATTGTCAGATAATCTTCTAATCCAACAACAGCAGAGACTTTAACTTGTTCTAGATAGACGGAAGAGGAGCAAGTCTACTCATACTAAGCGATATTATCGAGTGTGTTGACTTAATATCTTTAGCCTCTTGTGCTCTGAGAATCACGTATGGTGTATTTTTTTATATCTAGACTTAGATCGTGTATATATATTTTATATGAGCTCTGACACTAATATAAACTAGCATTTAACGACTTATCATTATTGGTTCCATTTAATGATGCATTAGCCTAGAGTCTATAATAGTCTATAATTTTTGATTACTATAACTGAGAATCTCTCTTAGGTTCTTATACTAAAACCAAAATGTCTTCCGTAATCTTGAAAAGGTTTGCTTCAAAGTCGAACCTTTCCGTCGAAAATAATATGTAAAGTTAAATAAACCGCTTTCTAGAGTTGTTTAACAGTAGTTTTATTCAGAGGTTCGTTTTTTTCCAGACCAGGTACTGCAACCTATAGACGCTTATAATATCACAAGAATATAACTAACGCGTTACCAACTTTATGACTTGAGATTATTATGCCACATTACCCAGTAAATTCACTGCCTCTCTCACCCTTCAGGTGGGAACATAACATTGTGAACACTACTATTTGGCGGTAGAAATAGGTGAGAGTGAGGTACCAATACAGGCGACCTTTTGCATGAGGTCTACCTCATAAAAATATTTAAACACAAATATGTACTTTTAAATGCGTAACTTCTAGTAATTTTACATCTATGGTACAAACTTTAAAGTTGTGAATAATAATCGCTGGTCGAAGCGTTTGCTGAATGGTTCCAGGCCACTATTGATAGCTGGCGGATTTCTTCAGGAACTCGCGGTTAATGGAGTTTCCTTCGAGCTTTTTCCTGCTCATTTCCAATGAACTCGATCAATCGATACGGAACACGATCTTAACAAATGCCCTGTTAATTGAATCGATTTCATTTTTATTTTAATTTTCACATTGAAAGAGACAGTACCACTAGATGTATAATGACGAGGATTTGACAATGAGCTATGCAAAATATTCTTTGATAAGCCCGTTGGCGCAGATGGTAATGATCCTATCTTACACGCCAAAAGTCGTGGGTCCGATCTCCTAGGACAAATCTTTATTTTGATTAATATTTCTCTGTGTTCTATAATATATTGTATTTTAATGTTACCAGTAGGTCGTCCATTGCTGGATATAGGCCTTCTCGAGTGATTTTCAATAGAAGCGGATGTGTTGGGCATGCATCCAGCGCGACCTAGTGCTTTTAGTCTGATCATCTGTTAAGTATGTATTTAAGTATTATATTTTTGTTATTCCTCGGTTGTCTGGTGTCCGTAACGTTTTTTTATTATTTATACAGAATTAAACTGGTGTATACTTTTTTAATATATTGAGTCAAAACATTTGAGCCTATCAAAACAACAAAGGTGCATTAGACCCGATTATAAATAAAATTTCTTGATTATTTTTTAAATAACACAATGTATGAAAATGTTAAGCTGTTTGAAAACCTCATCTTTTACACAAATTCTTTTAATTAGATTAAAATCATAGTAAAATAATAATAAAGCGTAATATATATAATAATGTACGTAAATGGTTTTAGCCAAATCAAACCACTACCATTTGTTTAATAAAATATTAATTAAATACGTGAAATTGATCAAAAGTTTATACGAATGCATAAAGTTGAAAGTGATTAGTTATTTAAATCATTGTATGTCAGTATGTATATGTAAAATTTCATCAAATCACTCAAATGTTACATTTGTTCAAGCTATTTAAATAGACCCAGAATTTAAAGGGCAACGTTCATTTGGATTCATCTTTCTGGAAATACTTTTCGTTATGCTCATTGCCAACAATTTAGAGCACAAAAAGTTAAATACGGCGTGGGGTGTATTACCAGTCGTGGACGATATCAAACGAATTTAGTATTTATAGATGCAACACTAATACATTTGACCTACTCGATAGCGCTGATGGTAGCGTTCATATATTGTGCGCCAAGGGTTGTGAGTTCAATTCCCACCCAGGACTAATTATATGATGAATATTTGTATTTGTTCTATGTCTGACTGTTTAATATATATTTAAGTATTATATTTGACATTAATGTGTTGTCTGATTTATGACGGAATCACATCTGAAAGCAGCTAGAACACTGATATTTATGGTGCTTTAAAGCGCTTCAACACCATTGTCTTTGAGAGCTACGTCAGAATAAATAACACCAGAAGCATGGAACAGAAGCGTGGTGGTGCTGTTCTTTAAAAATAAGACAACACATTGTTAAAGAATTAATGCCCCATCTCGCTCTTGAGACTAATAAACAAGCGGTTTTCTAGGATTTATTCCGAACCTCGAATCAAGGTTTGATAACTTTCAATCTTCCAAACAGTCTACAGTCTTCCGAAAAGACTACAGTACCATAAATCACATATTTACACTGCGGCAAGTTATACAGACGATGGTCATTACGCTTACCGCTTATGAACTATAGGAAATTCTTCGAATCAAGCATGTGCTTGAATCTCTCCAGTGGTGTCATATCGACTATCAGTACATCGAAGTGTTTATATTACAACGCCACTACAGTTCCGAGTATAGAAGCAGAGTTCCAATATTCTTCTCAAAAGAAATGTAAGACAGGGCGATGTTATATCCCCGGAACTGTTTATTGCCTCTTTAGAAAACACCCTTAAACTCCTGGAATAGCAAGCATTTGGTATCAACATTAACTAAATATTATAAAAGCGAGTAATATCAGAATAATCGGTCCAAATTAAGTACAACATGAATATAGACCTTATAGACCAAGTTCCGCTATGAATTTCACATTTTCACAGTAACATTCGCGGGCTACTTGCCTTTCATCAGGTCAGGTAAAAGCTAGGATTAATTTTGCCAAATCCGTACTATTGCAGCCGAATTTAGTTCGGCATTTCGCATTCCATCGAACTTCATTTAAAAAAGCAGAAATGTGACTGATCATACTTTAATATTTTTTGTTTTTAATTTTTAATTGATTTCAATCTTTGAAAAAGTTAGTATTACTATCTATATTATATTTTATCATTTATTCTATCATTAATCAAATTTAACCTTCACTGTCAATATTTAAAATGTATTGTATTGATTCCATTTAAATTATCTTTTGTTTTAAATATAAAGAAAACCTTTAATATTTAATGGTTTTTAGTTTTGTTTAATGTAAATATATTTTTTTAAGGAGACGTTTAAACCTATTATTTACATTATTTACATATTTGGTCTACTTTTATTAAATATATTGCTTTTTATTGTTTTGTTAGTAAATTTTAGAAAAATATATAAAAAGACCTGACCCCGAAGTAAATCGCTTAAAGCACTTATGTTACGGACATCAGACATTAGAAGAATCACAAATGTAATCAAATATCTATTTAAGATTACATAAATATGGACACAAGAAAAATAATATATCCACACAACATCTTATTCATATATACCATGTAGTCAACATGGTATCAATAAATATAATACTTAAATACATATTATTTACACCTAGCCACATGACAATCACAAATATCATCATACAAATATTTGTCCTGGATGGGGATCGAACCTATAACCCTTGGCGAAATATATGATCACTACCATCAGCGCCGAATATAACAAATAAAAGCAATATAAAACAAGAATTAAGTATTCATATTAACTGCCATCATATACTCGTGACACATGAGAAATCAAACGTTCGCGACGTCAAAGGGTCTAATTATGACATCCGCGACAAAGACGAAATGTATCAAGACCACAGACAGAGGCAAATAATGAGGGAAATTGCTTCACGATATGACAAGAGGATTCTATGAAATTATCTTTTTTTGTCTCTGTTCTCCTTGTCAATGGCGTTGGTTCGACTATATTTTCCCTAGACATTCATTTTATACAATGGCAAGTCTAAAAAAAGAGATAATGAAATACATACGATTGCGCGTCAAAGCAATAAGTGCGATTAGAACACTCCAGCTGAGAGTTCCGTACAAATTGGTATCATAGAAGCCGTAGAATGTCCTCTGCTGGACATCTTCTACTCCCCCATCAGGTCTCTCCAAGAAAGAGGAATTAGCCTATAATTGCCGCACTAGCGCAGCTTCATAGCAGGTAATGCAGTACCCTCCAAACAGCCGAGCTACGCTGTTTCTGGTAGATATACCGCCATCTGTCGGACCCCAGGTACAGAGTAAGTTACTATTCAGCTGGCACCCCCCAGTGACAAACTGAATAACTTGTTTCAAAGCATTGTTAATTCTTTAATACCAAAAATCTTGATTAATTATGATATCAGCAAAGGATTTGTTCCGCCTCCGAATTAACAGAAAATTTATTTTTAAAGGGCTATTAGATAACCTTGATTTAGAGAATCAATTATCATACAGGTTCTAGGTAGCGCAAAAACTAGATGAGTATTAGAATATAACTTAACCCGAAATCAATACGAGTTCCCAATAAAAATTGACAAATAGACGGACAACTAAGTTATAGAACCTCGAAAAAGAAGAAACCTCGCTTATAAGGTATGGAACCCTATAAATCAAAGAACGCTGCGCCATTGCACTGCGCCACTCACAAAAAATAAATTTTACGGTTTTATCACTTACTTGCTTGGTGATCCTGTACCCGTATTTTATTCTGAATATAAATTCAAGGTCACTCTCCGCGACATTAACTTAATCTACTCAAAAAACACACGGTCATCCTTTACTCCATTAGGGATGGAGTAATTATTACAATTTTTTCGCATTTCTTACATTTGTTGATGATAATCAAAAAAGAACTAATTTGGAACACGAAAATTTTGAAAAATATTTAAATTTAAAGTTAGAATTAGAGATAATATTTCCTAAAAAAAAAAGCTATTCTTAGGCTTCCGGCGTAATTATTTCCGGGGCGCTGCACTACTGTTGCGTTACGTCTACTTACGTCACGTCCGTTTGATTGGACTTGTCCAATTTTTCCTAGTATTGTTTTGTGAAAAGAAATCAGCAGCAGCGCCATCTCATCAATTTTGTAGGTAATACTATTAACATACGATCACCAAAATGTCAAGGTTGTACAAGTTTAAAGAGGTAATAGTTTCTTGATTTCCTTAGAGGTTTTAAATAATGAAAAATGCAAATATTTTTATAAATAAATAAAAATAAAAAACATATTAATAATTAAAAGAATCTGTCAAATATGTAATACCTACACGTAACTATTGCTTTGAATCATAAAATTTCTTACATGAGAAAAACGAACACGAATGCAGTAATGAAGGAATCTCAAAGTGAGCGCAATTAAATTCCCAATGAGCTGATTGCAAGCAGCCCTCTTTTTATTTTCCAATTTTCAAACTCACTCAGAACTAGCTATTAGTTTTTCAATGAACCAACGTGGTGGGGATTGCGATTTAATTTATTTTGTTTGAGGTCTGTTAAATTTTTCCGCGTAATAAGTACGAGTAATGTGCTTTTTGTTACAATTTCTTTTAGTAAAAGTTTATTTTTTAATTGATTAAAGTAGCTTTTTTAATAGACTTTTCTAATTATATTTTAATATAAGTACTATGGAGATAAACTAGAAGTTTTTATTTTATAAAATACCTTTCAACACGTCGTTTGGCTTTACATATGCTTGTATATTCTAGTAGACATTTATGAATACTTATATCTTAACTTAATAAATAATCATGTAATTATTAGGAAGTTGAAGCGGCAGTCGGCAGGGCATTTGGTGCGCAGAACCGATAGCCGATGGAGTTCAGGTTCTGAAATGGAGACTACGTACCGGTAAGTGCAGCTTAGGGCGTCCACCCGCAAGATGATCAGACGATCTGACTAAAATCGCAGGATCACGCTGGACGCAGTCCCTATACAACCTATAAGAGATTACTTGGGGAGGCCTACGTCTAGCAGTGGAAGTCTTATGGCTGATATGATGATAATGTAAATACTAAGTATTTTAAGTGACTTAGCTTGGAGTCTTTACCTAGTTAAGTCTTAAGCTAAATTATATTTTGTGGTTATAATTGATTTTATGTCCAGTTGACTTTTTTACAAATCATAATATTGTATATTAGACCTATATCTCAGAAATTTCGGTTGTAATTGAACATACTAGCTGTTGGAATTAGTGGTTTCACGTGGAGTAGAGTGTGGAGTATTTGTGAAGAGTACTTACCAGTATAAATAAATAAATTTATCTTTTTTCTTTAGCATGTAATAAGTATACTAAGTATCGATAGAAGCCAGTATTTCAGGTTTTAAATACCGATTATAGACGTTGTGTTATTTATTTCAATTGATTTGAGACAATCACGTTAAACTGCTTAATTACACCTTATTTCACCACATTTAATGTTGAAAGCGTTAAATAAAAATTAGTTTAATTGCTTATCATTGTTAAAGGAAGTAAAAAAATATATATTTTTAATATTTACGACAGTTGCCATCCAATGGTGTTGCTATTTTACGCCAAGGGTCTTGAGTTTGATTCGCACCAACGACAAATATTTATATAATGATTAATTCTGTGTCTGAATACCTTAGCACTATTTATTTAAGTATCATATTAGTAATTCTTCTGCTGTCTTTTTTTTAAAGAGATTTATCTCTAACATTTCATACATTTACATGTATGAAATGTTAAGTGTAAAAGGTTTTATTTATAGTATATTGTCTCTGACATCACTATAAACAGAAGTGTTAATGCTTTCAGGTTTATTTTCATTTGAAGTATATACTCGGCTCTTTCTTGAAGAACTATTTGTGAAATCTTCAGAGCTTTTGATTTCCAAAATATATGAGTACTTAATCGTCATTGCCAATGAATGTTCAAGGATTACTGGTCGCATCTGAAGGCTGGTATTAAGTCATTAATTACCCCCATTCAAACCCTGACTAATACGCCGTAATCCCCTCTTAATGCTCATAAAGCTGAATCTAATTGAAGCCAGTCTGTTGCGAGAAAGATTTCTGTAGCTTACGATTTATTAATTATTCGGGGGTTCGTTTAAGTATTTATCATTTTCGGACTGTGATCACTTCAATGATAAGCTCAAATCTGTGTTAGTCAGAACAATAATAAATTCATTGATTCATGATTAATTTAATAGAGTGCTCAATACGAAAACATGTATCTATAGACAGCTTTATCAAATACAAATTGTCAAAGGTCTATTATAGTCACTAATTAATTTATTTATTCTAATATTTTATTTTAAGCAGATAGTTACTTGATATGATATAATGAATGAGGTGAGGTGAGGTGCCGGCAGAATGGAATAGTACCTCCTGCTGCACCAGATGTCGTAAGAGGCGACTAAGGTACCAGAACCGACAGATGGCGGTATATCCATCTGAATCAGTGCACCTCAAATGCACAGGGCGGGGATGTGCAGCAGCATCCCCGTCGCGATAGCTGCACTCTGCGATTGCTAACTCGTTTACCCAGCGTGGAAATTATGGGCAAAATACTAGTTTTTTTTAGAGCACTTCCGGACATAAGCCTTTATGTCCGGAAGTGGACTTTCAATGACTGGTATGATGATGATAATGATAAGATAAATAATTTATATGTAAAATTAAATAAGTTTAAAAATAATTAATCAAATTAAACGTTCTATTCTTGAATTAGAAATTTCCCTTGTATTATAAATACCAAAAACAACGGACAACAAACAGAAAAATGTACTTCCGGAACATATTCGGAAATACATTTTAAAGTTGTATATATCCAGGATTTTATTTATTATCAAACCAGCATTAACTAAATATAAAAAGTAAATAAATATTATATGATATAAGATGTAATGTTTTGGTCTAAAATTAGGGATTTTCCTTGGCCAAATAATGGGTAAACCCTATACACGTAGATTAAACCATACCCTTAATAAAATATTTATTTTCAATATATTATTGATGGTATGGTAAGTGAGTTAAATAAGAAGGTTCTTAAAAATAATTTTCATCGTAAGTAAAACAAAACATAATGAAGACCAATGTATACCATCTAAATGTTTAAATTTATTATAATAAAAGGTAGAACTCATATTTTCGGTTGAAATCAAGACTAAGTATTCTAAGGAGAGAAAATCTTTTTACAGTTCAACAAAAGCGGCAGTAAGCAGGTTACATTGCTCTCTAAAGACATTACGTTTCCACGCGCAAGTTTTCTTAAGATTGCAACAATGTAAATTGCATTTTGGTTCATCGGTTTCAGTGTTTTGCTGGGCGGTAAACGCTTTCTTTGTAACTTGGTTACACTAACGATTATAGTGCAATTTCTCTAAAGACATTTTATATTAGCTGTAGACTTTTTTATTGTCAAATTGAGTGTTATTTTCATTTTACTATCTACTGTCTAAATAATTTGATTAAAAATTAGCATTCATGTTTTCTTCGACTAAATTGATAACTAAAGTGATTATTGTCAATATTATTACGTTTAGAAAATGGCCGCATTATGTTAAGGTATTAACCATAAATTTCAGTTTGCTTGGATCAAACAAAAAGTTGGGTATGAAAGCCTATTAACTAAATATATTTAATTTACTTTAAAAATAGTCTTGGGGGATGAGATTTTTTATCGTTCCCTTTAATGAGTGGTAAAATAAGACAGATTTAGTTTCCGAATTTAATTTCAGATATAGACAACATTTTGCTAGGAATAACACCAAATATTACCTAAAAAATATGAACAAAAATAAGAATGTCAGGAATTTAATTTCTTTGTAATAGCCGTTGCGTTTTGAACATTGCTAAAGTCTTTAGACTCTAGTATACCTATCCAGATTTTTAATCTACATCGTGTTTTTTAAACTCTTCTATATGTGAGTTCAAGAAAGGTACCCGCGCTCGTTTTTGCCTGACTACCGCTCGTAAATGTACTCAGACTCACAGATACCTCAAAATTATTACCCTCAAATTACCTGCAAATACAACGTGCTTCTATAGTCCATCATTTGCTGTCCAAGCTATTCAGCTATGGAATTCGCCTTCCAATCCCTCCCTCCCTTTTCCAATCAGGCAAGGTCGGTCAATAACAGTAGTCTTTAAACGTATGGTTCATTTTTTAACACTAGAAACTGCGTGTTGATTAATAATTGTATGTAAACTTATAGTATATTGTATGTATATATGAGTGTATATCAGTATACGAATTTATTAATTAAATGTAACTTTAATGTATGTGTGTACACACCAAGCTGCCCGTCATATTTATATCATTCATATGTCCGTTCAAATGTTGCCTGGATGAGATCGTCCAAAGCATCAAAGCCGCCAATTTAAAAAAAGGGTAATGTCCTATGTAAATGTATGTTTATAATAAATAATATTTTATTATGATAACTCCGTTTGTTTTAAAAATTAAATGTCTCCAACAATGACCACTCAAGCCGAGATCCGGCCTCAGAAGCGCCCTTGAGTAATCGTCGTCGGTCCCGTTGGGTTGATGATGTGCAGGCATTTATTACCAACCTATCCACTATTCACCATCATCATCATATCAGCCGTAGTACATCCATTGCTGGAAATCCTACGCATCATCAAGTGTTCTCCAATAAGACTGGTTGTATGTGGTCTGTGTTCAGCGCGATTCCGCGATTTTAGTCAGGTCCTCTGCCCACCTTGTGGGTGGACGCTCTACACTGCACTTACTGGTACATGGTCTCCATTCCAGCCATCGGTTTTCATACTAAGTGCCCTGCCCGCTGCCCCTTCAACTCACTAATTCGCCGGGCTATATCGATAACTTTGGTTCTGTAACGGATAACTTCATTCCTAATTCGCGAAAAAAACACCAAGCATTACCCTCAATAAAATAGCACATTTTATTGCCATGAATCATCGCTGGTAACACACATTGATCGAAGACTCTCGACTTGAAACACTGACGTATGTTGGACGACAACTTATTTCGCAGTCTTCTAAAAGCTACCTAGCCGAGTTAGCTTCAGCGATTGACCTCTTTCTTGAAATTAGACTTTCCTAACCATTTTTGCTAATCCAGGATAAATAACAATCAATCTATATTTTTCGTCTCTTAATTGCTACTTCCAGCTTTATCATAGTTATGTTGTTTATGTGGGAGACCTGTATGCCAGACAGACAGTCTCTTCTCAGCCTGACCGGGATGAGCAAGGTAAGTGGTTTTATTGAGATAATAACAATAATATTGTATTTATTGTACATCAATGAAAACAACACAAGAATATCACAAAAACATGGAATAGTAGGTACAAGAGGCGGTGCTAAATGCAATTTCTTGCAGGCAACCTTTGGATATAAATAATGTTAAAGCTGGTGGATTTTTGAGGTGCATTTGATACATACATACATAATAATAAACATACATATAAAACACATACATTCGAATATATATAAAAGATAAAGTTACAGAACAAGGAAAGTGACAGAATCAAAAAGCAAAATCAAAGTGACATATAATACTCCTTCACTATTCTCTTAAAAATAGAAAGAGAAGAGAGCGCATTCCACAAACAGCTTGAACTGTAAAGGATTTGACGATCTTAGGGATTTTTCATGGCTGTCCTCAAGGAACACAAAGCAACTTTTAAAATAAGTAGGAGGGAAATGACAGAACAATAGCTATTATTAATTATAATAATAAAGAAATAATAATAGACATTATTTCTACAATAACTACACACACGTATTGATGAATATTAGGTTCAAACCTTGAAAACACAGGTTTATATTGGCAGACATAACTAAAAAAAGCCTTAAACGTTTCGAATACAATAGTAAATATTTGATATCCATTGCTCTTTATTCAGAGGTGAACATTACATACATTGTTCAAAGCGTCGAACTTGTCAAATCATTCTTTTCTCTTTGACCATGTCGCCATGTTATTTGCATATAAAGTACACTGGGGAATGGTGCAGGTAGGCTGTAAAAACGAGAGCCTTGTTTCGACAAACAAATGTGCTAATGGAATGACCGGAAGCGTGTACCTTTTGGGATTTTAGGGTTCCGTACATCGACAGGCACGATGGCGCAGATGGTAGCGACCTTATCTTGTGCCCCAGAGGTTGTGGGTTCGATCTCCACCCAGGACATATATTAATGACGAATATTGGTGTATGTTCTGGGTGTTATTTTTATATATATTTGAATATTATATTTGTAATTCCTCTGTTGTCTGATATCCGTAGCACAAGTTCTTTATACAGCTTAAAACAGACACTTTAATCTATATGTATGTAGATACGGATCCCTACTAATATTATAAAAGTGAAAGTTAATCTATCTGTCTGTTACGCTTTCCCGCTTAAACCTCTCAGCTGATCTTGAATGTGTCTTTGAATTAATCTTTAGACCTTGAGAAAGGACATAGGCTTTTTTTTTAATTCGAAAGAAGGGTTGCAAGGGGTCGAAAGAGGGGATGAAAAATTGTATGGAGGTATCGCTACTTTTTAGAGCTAGAAACTTGAAATTTATTTTTTCACGCCATTGATTCGATATAAATAAACATTACATTCAAAGTTTATATAAGTTGAGGTAAAGAGGTATGGTACCCAAAAAAACTATTCCACGCGGACTAAGTATGTTATATATGACTTAGAGATAATCATAAATTTACACTATATAACAGAGGAGTTACAAAAATAAAAATTTAAGTTTTATTTAATGCTATTTTACACTGAGATACAGAAAAAACGCAAATGATTATCACATAACTTTTTGTCCTGGATGGGTCTTGAAGTCATGGCCCTTGACGCACGCTAGGGAGAAATATATTCTAAAATTGAAAGTACAGTTAGCTTTAATGCCTTGCTTATATTTTATTAAACAACGTATCAAATAGTACCCTTGCAGTGGTTTTTTATTTTTATGAATGGAGATATGGTGCTGTCGGGTACCAGCAGAGTAAAATAATACCACTCCTCCTTCTCCTCCTTCTACCGAAACCGGAGGCGGGGATAGGCCATAGCATTTCCGCCACGAAGCTAACTCTTTGATATCGACACAATGCCTGTCCAGCACGGCAATTATGGTGACAATTCATGGTAAAAGATATAAGAGAACCTTTACGTGGTTAATAATTCATTAATAAGTCCACATCATACGTTGACATAATATCTTACAGTTAACCTTACTCCGATATAAGTAGCTTTAAGCACTTGTGTCACAGACATCAGACAATGAACACCCAGACACAGAACAAATACAAATATTCTTTAGAGCATATATAAATGTATGTTCTGATGATGGGCTCAAACTCACGACCTGTGGCGTATAAGGTTGAGTCACTACCATCTGCGCCATTGGGTCCGTCAATGAAGTAAATGAAACCACCAATAGTGCTATTTATATTCACGCTTGCCCGTCCAAGTTTTGTACACAACTCTGTACACTGTAAGTGAACTGCAGTGCACACATTCCGATGCCATTCCGTGTGTCTATCAGACGTGTTATATTGTGAAACGTGGATACGTTTAAGTTAAGAATATTAGATAATTTAATCTTCGTATCCAAAATCTGTGTTAACGCTGAATACAATGTCAATATAATAATAATGCAGTTTATAGTTTTCTCGGTTTGTAGGTTGCCGTGGGGTACCGGTGGAGTAAAATAATTACCTCCCTCTGTACCAGGTGTATAATATATAATATATATAATATAGGCAATTAAGGTACTGAAACCGATGGCTGTGTATCCGAAACAGTTCAGCATAAATACTGCATGGCGAGGATGAGCCGTAGTATCCTCGGCGCAAAGTGGCGCTGTGCGATTGCCACCACGCCTGCCCAGCGCGGCAATTATGGGCAAAACTTCCCTTTAGAAAGGCCTATGTCTAGCAGTGGACTTCCAATGGCTGTACTGACAATGACGATGTACGCGAAAGAAATAGGCTAGTGTCGGCTAGGTCTTAAAAACTATTTTTATCCCTATCACTAGCAAAATATTATACAGTCATAATTACCTAACCTCCAATATTGACTGTCGACGTAAATCTTCGGGAACTTGAGCAGGCCCGTTGATCTGGCGATGAACTACCAGCAATAAACCAGTTGGAGTTTACGAGGTGAACCCACTGTGACATTACACGTCACTTAACGACGCGACCATTAAATGCAGGTTAACTAAAGCTGGTACGAGGTGAAATGTTATATTGTCCAATAGTCTTGTTTTTTCTAATGCTGGTTGACTCAGTCGGCAGTTCCAGCACTACTGAAGGTTTAGGCCAGGCCGCTTCTTAATGAGTATGATATGCCTGCGCACTTTCCGCACCTACCACGTTGGGAGGAGCTGCAGGGGGCGAGAGCGCTCGCGGAGACCTGAACGAGACCGACTACGATTGGTTAAGAGAGCCTCTAATGCACCGATGTCGGCTTGAGTGGCAGTCATTTGGGAGGACTTTAAAGAGGATGGACTACGGCCTGCCGCATTAATGCGATTGTGTGTAGATTTCTATAGCTTATTTGAGAATCGAGACATCAGCATTTCAAAGGATATCTACTATAAACACTGTACGATCTTGGCTTTCTTAATAGACTCCTACAATTTTAATTGTATGCGGCCTGGATCCAGAACTCTGGGACCTTGCAGGTGGAGAAACTATGCTACGGTGTGAAAGAAACCGTCAGAACTGGGGTCAGTTTCCTTGAAGCTTTGTTTGTCTCCAGATGTTTATATTTTTTTTATGTGTCGGCAAACAAAATATAAATTAAATAAGCCAATTCTATGGTCTCCATTAGAGACTTTTACGACCCCAACAGCCATCATAAATAATAATTGAGAATACATCAAGTCCTTTGTTCCGGCTAAAATTGGGGGATTACCACAAACAGCCAAAAATATCATATAAAGCATTAATTTCCTGTCGTTATATTTAAGGATAAATGTTACTAGCTGTGCCCGCGACTTCGTCTGCATGGAATAGTAACTTTAGGGGGGTACAATAGCCTTTCTCGATAAATGGACTATCTAACACTAAAAAAGTTTTTCAAATCGGACCAGTGTTGCCTGAGATTAGCGCGTTCAAACAAACACTTCAGTTTTATAATATTAATATAGATTACAACCTGTAAACATTTATTAACGTTAAGAGCCGTATAACAAAAACCAGTACTCTTTACAATAATGATAAAGATATTTCAGTTTGTTGTGGTGACACAAATGTACATTATCTGATATTTCTCGGTTCTGAAAATGCGCAAAAAGATTTAGGATATAATAACCTCTGCTAATGTTAGGGAATAAATTTGGGAATTAAATTTCAGGTTCAAATATTATAACACAAAAAGGTCGCGTTGGATTTGTCAGTTTAGACTTACGTATAACTAGGTGACACGAATCATAATTTAAATAATAATATACCCTTAGAATTCTTGGGTACCTTCGGAGAAAAATAGTTCTTTTTTTTAGATTAGATAAAAATTGACTCAATATTCATTTTTTTATTATACCCTGAGAGTGACAAACAAGCAGACTAAATGACGAATTGTTTGCCTTATTATAATCAGCATTAACAACGCCAGGGGAGATACCTATTTGTGACTTTTTTTAAAGAAATACAATGGTTTCTTGGGATCAACATAGGTAACGTACTGTCATGCGCCGAATTAGCTCTTAATGCTGCCCTGGCTATCTGTTCATCATTACGTTGGTTACTTAGCTGACACTCTTTTTTAATGGCTTCAAATCAGTCTGTGTCCATCTTTCTTATCTATTTTTCCTCAGGCAGTCAAAGAGAATGAATAAAAAAGTCTAATCGTAATTTGTCTCTAAATATATTATAAATTTGTCGCAAATAAATAAATGTATTTAATTAAAGGCAAATTCAAAATCCCACATAACAAAAGCCACATTGCGGGCAATCTCAGACATGCTTAACTTTATTAAGGACTCAATAATAACAAAATATGCTGAACTCCAAGATTTCGCACCTAAATGCAGACTCCGATAACCCAAAATTGTAATTTTATATACACCTTTCATAATGATATAAATAAATGCGTTATGGTCCATGACACGCATGTTTATTCAGAAAAAAAAACTTTTCTGGACTTGTCGTATGTTAATTTGCATATAAATCACAATGAATCTAGAAATGTGGGAGATATAATATTTTGATTTGATGCTATCTTCATTTAGGGGTGAGATTTATTAACACAAACAATCCATTTAAGGAGCTTTCCTTTAGCTTGGCGTAGTTAACAAGTTCCAATGTTCATTTCAAAATAAAATAAGTGGGAAACCTGTTGGAGTACACGAGTGACCCCGCTGCGACACCACACGGCGTCCGGAACACGACCGTTAAATAGTTAGGCAATTAAAGTAAGTACCTGAGAAAACAAGGCGCTTTCAATTTGCCAAAATGTATTTCAATGCTGACTCTTTTCGTGTTCGCGTTACAAAAAAGTAGAACTATGTTAGTTATGAAACTTTTGTTACACTTTTTAAAACTTTTAATTGATAAAATGACCGCAGTCTTCTCTCTATTTATTTTATAGTTATGAAAGTTTAATTTGAAACGTTGTTCCTCAGACAAATAAAAAAAATAGCTGTCGTAAGCAACTTTATTTTACAGCATCATACAGATACCACAGAAAATAATTTAGTTGGATTCACATAAAATTGTGACTTTACACTTTATCAACGATTTTATAACAATAATAGTTCATACAAAATCCCATACATTGACCTGATGCCTAGATAAGTTAATGCTGCTGTATTACGGACATTAGACAACAGTGGAAACACAAATATAATACTTAAAAGTATATATAACACCCAGGCAAATAACAAACACACAAATAACATCACACACACAAACACACACATGTATTTGTGTGTTTGTTATTTTAGTTTATACTCATGGGTGTGGATCGAACCCCTTGACGCACAAGTTAGGATCACTAACATCTTTGCCATAGTAATTGAGAAAAGTTTTATGTTTGTTATCCTTTCTAAATTTCACCCTTGTTTCCTCTTTAGTTAAGTATAAGGTTTTAATTATTATTTTAATGTACATAAATTACTTAAATAAGTGTATTAATGTTATATCTATTAATTCTAATAATATTGCACATACTTATTATTTCAACTGTTAATCAAACCAAAGTTCGCATTGTTTTAAACATGATATCACTGTCAAGTTTTATCTAAATTTACGCATTACTGTGTACCGAATAAATTGTTTTTAATAAATAATAATAATAATAAATTCCCACAACATCTTATACATTGACCTGACTCCGTGGTAAGTCGCTTAATGCACTTGCGATACGAATGCCAGACAACAGAGGAATCACAAATATACTTCTTAAATACATATATTTTACACCCATACACAGAGCAAACACAAATATCATCATATAAATATTTGCTCTGGGTGGGAATCGAACCCACGACCCCTGGTGCACAAGACAGGATCACTACCATCTGCGCCATCGGGCCCGTTATTTTACATATATTCTGTATGTTTAAATTTAATTGTGAAATACGAAAATTATCTTTAACTTTAAAATGCTTAGAGATATACTAACTCACTGTTTCAAAAAGCAATTCAATTTGCGTTTCATAATGTTTATATTAACATAGCTAGGGCTACAGACTACACAAGTATTCCTAATTGGCGCACCTGCATTGTTGTATAAACAGAATAACTCTCGTGTACATCAACACCTTGTTATAAAGCAATAAAGACCATTTTTGAACAGCTGCACAGTGTGGCTTGAGCGTTTATTGTAAGTTTTTAATTAGAGACTAACGCATTGTGTCATGAAATGAATAGATGATTAAACGATGAGAACTCTGTCTGTGGTGAAAATGGTCCGCATTTCAATAAAATTTAGCAAAACTTTTGTATTACAACAGTTATTATAATGTCTTTTTAAATCTTTATTCTTTTTTTATATAAAGTTAAAATTAGTATTAATTTAAAGCATAATTTCTTTATCTTATTAATAACTATATATATATCTTATTAATACTAATAAAGCCCTCTAGTTTTACCTACGTAAAATTCTAAAAGTTGGCAAAGTTTTTGAAATATTATTTTACGCGTAATTCATGCAAAAGGCAACAGTAAAATTGGAAATTTAATGTTTCGATACATATAAATAACTCCCAAACCTAGAATAAATACAAATATTCAACATATACATATTTGCTCTGGGTAGGGATCACTACCATCTGCGTTATAGAAGGCTACTCTAGGACAAGTGTACGTAATCAGGTGTTGCTAGTTAGACATCTTATATAATGACCTGAGTCCAAAACAAGTTGGTTAAAGCACTTGAGATATAGATGTGCGATAACAGAGGAGATACAAGTATAATACTTAAATACAGATATACCTGCTATTTGCATTAGATGTATTTTGTCCTTGATGAGGTTCGAACTCACGACCTTTGGCGCACCAGATAGGAACACAACTAAATGCGCTATTAAGCAAATAGAGATAGACACCAATTGCAATGCCATCGGGCGAGTCAAGCAGGGCATATTCCGATTTTACGTTAAAAACATTGTTAATAACGAAGCGGCTCGTTGACAATCATATTATAACAGAGAAAAAATACTTGACTCTTAATTCTACAAGTCAAAATATTTCAATAAATACAAGTATAGAAACTTTATATAAATAAAATAACTACAACACACATGCACCATACCCACACATGCACAATGTAATAATTGAGCCAATTAGAGGGTTGCAGGTTTGGTTATGTAAAATATAATTATAGTATTTAAGATTTTATTGTATTAATGTGAGAATAAATTCATATTTCTGAAAATAAATTATTGTTTTTCTTGATTTTCATAATTAACAGTCATTATCATTGCACCAACCATTGTACAATAGGCCTCTCCAAGAAAGAAGGTTTTTTGCCCATAATTGCCGCGCTGCCCGTCTCCACCCTGTACATTTAAGCGGCACTGTTTCGGATGAATATACCGCTATCTGTCGGTTCTGGTAATAATAGCCTCGTACGACACCTGGTGCAGTAGGATGTACTATTCAATCTGCCTGTACCTCACAGTATTAACAGTAATGCTTACTTTGATTTTAGGCCGTATGGTACCGTACCTCCCCCTGTACTAGATGTTGTAAGAGGCGACTGAGGTACCGAAACTGACAGCTGGTGGTACATTCATGCGAATCCTGCCAAGATTTGTATGTATATGTGTCAATGCTTATGTAAATGTGTCTAAATGATCAAGTAGTGTAGGCCTAAGGTTTGTCAATAGTTCGACTGGTTATTGATACTAATTGGTAACTACTGTTATGTGAAGAATCATTGTCGAAAAACTTCATTATTACATTACCAAAACTAATTCTACAACTTGTAAGATCTATCAAGTGTAATAAAACAAGCTGAAGTCGATCCTATTCTAGTAATTATAAATACTACATGCAAAGGAAGTGCCGTCTAGAATTTAAGTTAGCCATTTACTCGAGATAAAGCAGCAATTTTTCGACTAATTAGTTAATTAACTCAAATTGTATCGCAGAATTACCCCCTGAGAGGGTGAAATATGTAAGGGCCTTTTACAAGGTCTTAAGGGTAGCGTTAACAAAATTATCTTGATACAAATATCCAAATGGCATGTTATAGTTTATCATCAATTTATCTATACAAGAAACTGCTAAATGTTTTAGCCTTTTTAGTGTTTTATTAGAATTTCATCTTCAGTTCTTTTTTACATGATATCACATAAGCCTAAGCCTTTATCTTACATAAATATTTATATTACTTCCCTTTATACCAATTGTTGTAAGAGACCGAAATTGACAGATGGCAGTATATCCATCCGAAACAGTGCAATTCTAGAGCAACAGGGCGGGAATAGCAGTAGCAACACAATCACAAAGCTACGCTCTGCGGTTGCCATCAACCAGCGCGGCAAATCCTTCAATATTACATTTAAATTAGACAATTGAAAAAAATATTAATGGATTCATTTAAATCAGAGAATTGTTATTCAATTATAAAAACGTCGGGTACACACAGGCCAGGGCGGGTTATTCTTTGCATTGCAAATCAGCTGGGATACATACTCCAACTAGACTAGCAGAGCCCCGCGGTTTTAACCGGGTTAAGTTGCAGAACTTTTATACTAACTTTGCACCCCCCTTTCACCTCCTTGGGGGGAGGACGATCAAAAATTGTTTCTAAGTGCTCCTACGTTGTTATTGGAACTACAAAATTTCAAATTTCTAACTCTTATTGCTTAGGACCTGCGTTGATATATCAGTCAAACAGTCAGACAGCTTCTCCTTTTATATATTTAGATAAATAACATTAAGTAAATAATTATATGTTATGTAGTATTTAATTAACTAATAAATGGTATATTGCCTAATAAATTAGTTATATTTTTATATAATTTTTCTTATACCAAATTGGTATACAAAAAATACTTAATTTAAAGTTTACTCTAAATTTTTTTTTTTATTAAATTTAAAAAGTAAAGTGTGAAACGGTAAATTCATATAAAGTATTTTCTGTTGTGTTCGATGATATAAATAAAAAATAAAGTTCCTTACGGCAGCTATTTGATTTATTGAAATATTTTTCGTGTGATGCCCGCAAATAAAAATACTCAACAGATCATTGACTTTGATTTGTCGGCCGAGTCATTATTTACACTATTGTTAAAAATACAAAAGTGTGTTTATCTCTTGCCAATATTTGATATCATGATAACGTGGAAGAAAATGACAAGTTTTTTTATCCGGTGACAAATCAAATCAAAACAAATGTAAATCTACGTGAATATATACGCCGTCAAAAAGCGAAAATGTAAGTTATAAAAAACCGATAATAATCATCCCTAGCAAATTCAAAATGTGCATACACCACAAAAAAGTAGCCGATCACAATTCGAATTATAACAGAAGTCAGAAGTTAACAGTAACAATGCATTTAAACATAATTAAAGTTGCAGAGTGCCGGTTTGAGTGCGGCGCACTGCCGCTGTATTGTTGTGATAAATGTATTGTTTACTCCCAGCGTTTATGTTAACCTAGTACAGAAACGGTGAAACTTTATTGGTACGCGTGCTTTTAATATAAAAAATATAAAAGCGTAGCCATAACTGATAAATGAACGAGTATTTAACCACATAACGTATTTGATTTTTATGAAGTACGTAAATATGTATTTGCTGATTCATTATTTGTTTCTGTCCGTCCGTGCAAATAGTGTTCCTATGGGTTTAATTCTGGTACCCGCAACCTTTTTGCTCTTATTTTTACTTCACGTTTGCTTTTTAATAAACTCTTCAATAACATAGTTGTGTGATCAGAGTTATTCAAAGGTCGTAGTGTAGCATTCTGTTTTTTATCATAAGTCAAGGTTGACAAACAAGCATACAGTGATAGTAAGCGTCACTGCAGTCCATAATCGCTCGCAATATCATAAGGAGAATCAATAATGCGTTGCAAATCATGTGAATTGATGATTAATGTAATCAGGTCACGTTTACCAGTAATTTTACTGCCTCTCTTACTTTTTAATATACGGATTACAGCAATGCAGATACTGCTATTTGGCAGTAGAAATAGATCCCAATGTAGACGATCTTTGTATGAGGCTACGACCTTGATGACCGTGGGAGTAAAATTAAGAAAATTTTTATTAATTATTTGTGTACAATCGATACGAGTTTAGATATTTTACAGAATAATAAACAATTGATAGTCTTAACCATGATGTAAAACATCTGAAGTTATCAAAGTTCATTGGTCCAAGATCTCTGAGAAATATGGGACTATTTTTGTATCGAGTAGTCTATGTTCAACCGGTGTCGGGGATAAAGAGATTAATTAATGCTGAGGAAGCTAGAGAAGTTTGTTAAGATCGAAGTGGGAAAATAGTCATAAGTTTAGTACATATGGTTATTTTTATTACGATTCAGATATGGAACTTTTTAGGTTGACGTTGCGTATATTTTTAAATATCCTAAAATATCTGTATTAGCCAAATTTAAACAAGTAATATGATATCGGTATACAAATTAACACGTGCTGCACAAATTAAAAAGTTGATTGTCCTCCTCGCCAAAGAATTGGTTATCAACAATCAACTTCAAATGCGGACATTCCCTCCAAATGAACCTTCATAAAATCTCGCCGGAGTGAACTCAATCTTCCCCCGAACGTTTTAAGACCATAGATTTTGATTAAAAATTAATTAACACTCTAACTCGTCTTAAGGGCATCGTTTCCAGATTTTGGTACTGTTTTGCTTATAGCATGGCTGATAATATTTCATATTAAACGGGAAGCAGGGAATACTTTAATATTAATATTGGGGAATTATGAAGTGAGAATACTTTGGTAAAACTTTGTTTAATTTTGGAATAGAAGAGTTGCTGCGGACGTATATTACGGTGTTAAATTCAAACAAGTTAAGTATTTATGTTAAAATTTCTGTTGCCAGATGGGTTGAATCTACAAAAAGTTAATACGGTTATTATACGTGATATTTTAACATCTGGTGTTTTTAAAGGCACCTTAAATTTAAATATACGTCTGTCTGTTTTGAAGTCAACGGAGAAATGAGGTCAATGTACCTCACATAATTTCCTCGTAATTTCCCATTAATTTTGAGTAATGAAAACCGCTTGCCGTTAAGTATTAGCAGAATAGAATGGCACGTCCCTCTGTATCAGGTGTTGAAGGTAGTGACTAAGATACCGGCATCTGCTGATTTCGGTATATCTATCCTAACTGGCATAGCACAAGAAACTACAATACACTATTGTCTTGAGCTATGCCAGTTAGGATAGATATACCGAAATTAGCAGATGCCGGTATCTTAGTCACAACACCTGATATAGAGGGATGTACCTAACTGACATAGGTCAAATCCATCCTAACTGGCATTGTTGGATGAAACGGTTTGAATGGTGAGGATTGATGGGATTATCTTAGAGGAGTCCTTATGCGACAGTTTGTTTATATTTCCGTAATTCCAAACAATATGAATTAAAGGATTATTAGGAACTGCGCAAGTATTGTATTAATTTCTCATATCTGTCGTGGGGGCATAATCCAAATAAAAGATTTAAATGATGTCATATGAAGGAAACCATGTTTTTATTAATCTGACTTTCTCAATAGAGCAGAATAATGCAATTAAAGTTGTGTTACGTTACTTTTGTTTTATTCAACGTAGTGTACTTTGAAAACTACTCTTTATTATTTAAATACACCCATGAAAACGAGTTCAAGGGTGGACTAGACTCTACGAAAAACTACCAAAATGACACTTTCAATAGTTTTTTGTTATCGATCACATATGTAGCTTGGTATACATAAGTTCGATATACAGAACTGCCGTTTTAAAATTTCCGTGTTCAAAGATTTGCATCATTTGAAATGGTCTATTGAATATTGCATTACCCCAGAATGTAAACTTAATAAAATACATACATATGTAAATGGCGTCTATTAGGAACACAGTGAATCCAAAACTTCTTATTATTGCTTCCTTATTGCCGCGACAGAGCAAGGAGCTTTGAAGCAAAGGTAGCGATTACTTACTTTCTGACGGTTCCATTAAAATGTCAATACCAAAGAATAAAGAGTGACTAAATAAATCCTGCTTTAGTTTAAATGACAAGTGAAACCACAAAGGTAAATGTGTACATAACACGTACATAGAAAATAGTATTTTTTGTTTTTCGAAGAACCTAAGATCTGGGAAGGACAAGTAGGTTTTAAAAAGGGAATGCGGTGCATGTATCAAGTCTTTTCCCTGCGCTGTATTGGTAAAAAGTATCTTGCAAAAGATCAATTGGTCTATTGCGCTCTTATTTACTTGTAAGAGGCTTGTGGTAAAGTTGTACGAA
The DNA here is from genome assembly GCA_020976665.1 of Heortia vitessoides. NCBI lineage: Eukaryota > Metazoa > Arthropoda > Insecta > Lepidoptera > Crambidae > Heortia > Heortia vitessoides. The sequence goes on along the minus strand of JACJUM010002525.1, from coordinate 5,868,257 downwards.
AGGAGTTGTGAAAGATTATGTCTGTTGTAAGCGTCTGATTCAGGCATTACAATCTCTTCAAGAATTGTGCTGCTTACGTAATCGGAATCTACACTTAATAGTTTTACACCCATAGAGGTATCAAACTGACATGTGTAGCATCGCCATGGTAATTTAACTTATTTATGGACAACTGTCTATCGGATTTGTAGTGTTTGCCAGTAAATGAAGATTAAGCATGATTGGATTACTTATAAAATGTCTTCTTTACGCTGATGATCAAGTACTGTTAGCATTATCATCAGTTGAAGAGTTGCAAAATATGGTAAAGATTTTGCAAGATTTCTTTAAAAGGAACGGTATGAAAGTGAATGTAAGTACGACGATAGTGATTATGATTTAAGTGGAGGAAAGTATGACAAATTGTAAATTTGTGATCTATGACATGAAAGTTGAACAAGTGAAAGAGTTTGTATATTTGGGAAGTGTTTTTACGAGAGATGGAAAGTATGATAAGATATTGATCGGAAAGTAAAAGCTGAAAATAGTGTAAATGGAGCCCCACATGTTTTTATGGGCAGCCAAAATGTGACATAAAGAGCACGACTTTATGTTAGTATGTTGAAGTTATTCAAAAGAAATTCAGTATAAAGGTTCGTTATTGAAAGTCATGAAACTTGTGTAAAATATTATTTTGAAAATTGTCTTTAATGGGGGTGAAAGGGGAGTACAAAGTTAGCATTAAAGTTCTATAATTTAACGAAACCGCGTCAGCCCCACGCGGTTGCGGATAATTGTTTTGATACATTTTATTCAACTTATGGTATAGGACGACCGAGGCGAACATATCTTAACCAGATAGAAAAGGTATTAAAGAACCAGGTCAGAAGTATCGAGAATAGACGAGCGTGTATGAATAGACTAATGCATGTAAGGGAAGCGACAGAGGTTTGCCAAGATCGTAGCAAGTGGAGATCCAAAGCCCCTGCCTACCGCGATGGGACATTGGCGTGATAAATGTATGTATAATTCAACTTAATTGTAAATGACAAAGTACACAGAACAATCAAGTTGTTTATACCACAACTGTTAGAACTTTGGACATGTTATACAAAGGCCAAAGTTCGATTCTCACTCGAGCTTTATAGAATTGGTTGATATATTCTATTAAACCTGGTAAATATAAATACAGACCAATACACAATCCATATATCCTACAGAGCTTACATCTGCCTTCGACAAATCGTAATTAATATATTAATAACCGGTTATTAGTAATTTACCGAATTAACCAGCATTATACTTTATTACTTTTAATTAAGTTCTCCGCTCAAGGGTTAATAATGGCAGCCATGGATACAAACTAATGTAGTACGAAATATTAATATTGAGTAATTTCAATTAATAGGCGTTTAATAGTGAATCTAAATCTAATTCATTAAGTAATAAAGTCTAGTATGTGAAGGGTGTTGGTTTTTGACTGTGTGGCATAATTAATTTAGCCTTTAACATTAATGTTTTATACGAAAAGTGTTTGAGGAGAGTGATGTTTTAATAAAATTAATTAAACTAATTTTATCATTAAATTGGGCACATTTTACAGGGCATACCTTGCCGTGAGGTATCGGTAGAATAGAATAGTACCTCCCCCTGTACCAGGTGTCGTAAGAGGCGATTAAGGTACCAGAACCGACAGATGGCGGTATATCAAATGCACAGGACGGGGACTGGCAGCAGTATCCCCGTCACGATAGCTGTGCTCTGCGTTCTGCGAACGCGCTTGCCTAGCGCGGTAATTATGGGTAAAAAACCTCATTTCTTGGAGTAGCTTATGTCCAACCGTAGACTTCCAATGGCTAGTATGATGATAATGATGATCAAAATTTTCATTTTTTACATTAATTTCCAATAAAGTTCCAACGTTATAATTAGTTAAAGTATCTTTTTACTTCAAAAATATCCAGATCGCATTACTGGATACTATTTGAATATTTTGCATTTGCATGTAATGAGAATAATCTATTTTATGTTACTCAAAAGGAAAACTTTTATACTAAATCGCAAAACATTGAAATTACGTTACGAGGAATAATTATTTTAAGTAATGAAGTATAAACTAACATAAATAGACATAATGACTCACTTTCGCTTTGCCTTGGGCAAAGCTGGCACAGCTGGCAAGACATTTTTCATCAACAACATCATTATAATTATTCATACAGAAAACATCATTAATTGAAAATTGAAAATTGTGTAATTAAACACTTACGTTCATTAATTATTTATCCTAAAAATTCCTTTGTATTTTGTGTGTTAGAATTATAGTATAATAGTCTAAATGCACAATTAATTATAGGCGTACACCACATGCTCTATAAAGCATACAAATATTTAAAACAAAATTATATAACAGAACACAGAAAAACAATCAAAATTTAAATAAAAAACAGTAAATTTATGTATAAGCACTTACATTATATGCAATAGTTCTTATTTCTTTTGTAATTCGAAGATTGATGTTATTCGTAAAACATTAACAGACAGATGTGATGAAGGATTTTGTTTATAATTCGTAGCACTTCCGCCGGTGCCGGCATGACATCCAGCCTCGATTCATCTCTAAGTAAATGTTTTCGCTTCTACAAGAAGTTTGTTCAGTAACTTCTGTAACGTTTAATTTTACGATTAAATTTATTCTGTACATGTAGATTACGAGATGATTAGTGTATATGATGTGAATACGAGGCTCGTAAGGTTAAATGTTTGTATTCAATAAATAATAAATTCCCACAACATCTCATACATTGACCTTATTTCGTGATAAGATGCTCAGAACTTTGTGTTACGGACATCAGAGAATAAAGGTATCATAAATATACCACTTAAATATACATATTTAACACCCAGACACAGAACGAACGTAAATAATATCATATAAATATTTGTACTGACTGGGGATCAAACCCACGACCTTTGGCGCATAGGACAGTATTACTACCATCTGTACCATCGGGCCTGTCAAATTGTGTTGTGACTCCAGTTTGAATGACATGCATTTTTCGCTCGTGCTTCAATAAGTACTAAAATGAGAATAAAAGATATTTATAATGTTTGCAATTTTTTTTTTAAGTTGTATATATAACTCCATTGTTTATCCAATCATCTAGTTTCATTTAAATACTCGCACCGAAAGCGGTACTTGTTAACAATTACCATGCGTATTAGAAGTAAGTTAGAATGCTATTTAATGACTGCCTAGCAAAAAAATACCGGCAACAGAAAATCTCCAATACGTTTTGCCACTTGAAAACTCGGAACGAGTGCCACTCTCCTAGTTGTTGCAGAGGTTCATGTGAATCGAAATATAAGGACAAATAGAAGTAGTCAAAGCCTCTGATGGATAAATTAAAAGTAGCATTTCCACGGTACAGTTCGCAGAACTCAAGTATGTAATCCACTGTGACGTTACAGTATTGAGCTTTTGCGTATGCACGAGTATTATTATCCTTTACTACATACTATTATGTTTTGATCTTTAAGAGTAAAACTCTATGGTTTCTAACGGCAATTATTATCTTGTAAAGAAAATAAAGTCCAAGTAATAATTTAGAAACTTATAGCCCTTACCTTGCGTTCAAGCTATTTCAAATTCCTTTAAGTACCGTTAATACTTCCAGTTGCGAACTAAAGATACTGTTGTATTGACGATATTTGTATGGTTTTAAGTATTATCTATTACGGCTCCAAACGTCACCGGTATGCTAATTTCAATGATGGTTAAATTATGATTTGATAGAACAAAATATGGCAAACGTAAGACTGACTTCGGGTGTATTCATGTCTTTTAATTTATTTGTTTTATTACTGGTATCGTATGTAAAGTAAAGCAAATTCCTACAACATCTCTTACATTGACCTGACTTAGCGATAAGTCGTTCAAATCACTTATGTTACGGATATCAAACAACAGAGAAATTTCAAATATTAAACTGAGATATATATATATATATATCCAGACAGGGATATAACACCAATATCATCATATAAATATTTGTTTTAGGTTGGGATTGAACTCATGACCTTTGGCAAACAAAATGCGATCACAAACGTCTGCGCCATTGGGCCCGTCATATATATATATATATATATATATTATAAAGTATTTTTTACAAATTCTGCCAAATGGGCTGATTTTCTCTGCAGCTTTTAAAAAAAAATTAACAGACAATTATAATCGCTAAATTTTTTTTGCTTAAATTTTGTTTATTATTTGAGTCAACATAGCCATTTTCTTAATTGTTTAAAATAGATAGAATTGATTGTAAATTATTCCAGTCATTTGATAGCTGTTCAATCAGTAACATTACACTCAATTTGACTTCAAAGAAGGAGTTTGAAAATCGTTTTAGCTGTATCCAGTCTTTATCAAACGGAAATTGTATTATTCGAAAAAAAACAATGAAAGATTTAAATAAACATATCTAGACAAGATATTGCGTGAAAGTAAAAGAGTACGTTAAAACAATATTAGTGTTTGGAAGGTCTTTAAAAAATATATTAATAAAAACTGTGTTCCAGCTTAAAGGGTGAGAGACGAAGTGCAATTGCTGGGTAATGTGACATCATATCTTTAAGTAACAACTTAGGGAGCGTGTTAGTTGTAACGCTTATTATAACGAGGGTCGTAGGATTGTTTGTCTACTTAATCATATAAGAACAAACAACACATTCAACCAAAATAAGACCAGTCGTACTAGTTCTGCCGTAAGATACCGGCAGAGCAGATTATTGCCTCCCCCTATGCCAGGGGTCGTAAGAGGCGGCTAAGTGGGGATGGGCAGCAGCATCCCTGTCGCAAAAGCTGCACACTGCGATTGCCAACACGCTCGCCCAGCGCGGCAATTATGGGCGGATTCCCCCTTTCTTCGGGAGGCTTATGCCCAGCAGTGGACTTTCAATGGCTGATGATGATGACCGGTGTAAAATTTAAGATTTCTTTTTTTAACTCAACGTATGGCAATGCATATAACTGAAACAGCGAAGCCTAAATGCAACAAGTTGGGGATGGGCAGCATCACCCTATTGCTAAACTACGCCAAAACCTTTTTAAAGAGGTCTGTGTCCAGCACTGGGTATTTTAAGATTTTTTGATAGTGAGTCATCTAAGCAGGTCTACAACAACGCGTATCATAAAAAAAGTATAATGTTTAAGCCAGCACTGAATTGGTCTGGTTGTTTGGTTAGAATAATCCGGTGCTTTCATTTCTAAATTTCATTTTTGCCTATGCAACCGTAAATTGTGCCTTAATTTTCAGGTTTTTGTTCAATTGAGAACATGTGTTGTATGAAAACTTAATCACTGATTTATGTTTAAAGCAGGAATACAAATGAATAAATATTCAAAGTTAGTCAACTCACTATTAAAGTCACCATTTTTTTATTAGATTATAATTGTATGAATATGTAACCTGTTTTACTATAGGAACTTTTTTGACCGAGTTTTAAAACTCGATCAATAAAGTTATAGTATATAAAAGTTATATATACATAATATTGTAAGCCATAATTTTATTTTTCACCAGTTATATTTTCAGAAAAACTGATAGTCAATTTTTTTTCTTTCTACACCAGCTCGCTGGTAGGCCGACCAGCTAAGGAGCAGGCGGTTTTAAAGCTCTCTTCAGCCGCCGCGGGCTATAAACTATATGCGACTATATGTTTCGCGTGGAATCGCCGGAGCCCAGCAGCGCAGCAATAACCAGCTTTTATCAAAAGTTGAATATTTCAATAGACAATATTTAAATATCGGACTAACAGCGACATGTTGTGTATTAGTAAAATGAATATATGGAAAACAGAAATGTAGCAACATGTTTTCGGAATAATGAAATTTATACTAAAAAGTTAGGATTGTAAACTTACGTAGTTGTGATATATAATAAACATCATAACAATTCAATTTAATAGTAAATTTATATGGCAATGCTACTGGAAAAGGTGAATAAGGTTGTGTAGTCGTATTGTAAAGCCAGTCATATTACAAGGTTTAGCTAAGTTTTAATTCATGTCATATCATGTCATGTTATTAATTAATTAATTCATTCAAGGAGACCACTCACGTCTAGAGTAAAAGGGGATAAAGTGAAATTAGTGGGTAATGTGACAATAACTTCAGTTTGGAAAGATGTCGACGTGCGTCTATACTGTTTCGAAAATTTAGTACCAAAGGAAGACTAATACAGAGCGGTAACTCATCTCGCTAACTCAATCCGGATACTTGCCGTAAGCTGGCGTTACTCCAATATACTCTGATTAAAATTTAATCAACCGTGTTACTCTTACAGCGTTTTTGCCAACATGAACCAGTGCATGCTCTTAATTTAGGGATGTCAACGTTTAAAACATTAACTTAAAGAAAAATATAAGTTTTATATTACATGATGTGCTGAACTGGAGTGAAATTAAAAAGAAACTTTTTTTTTATTTACGGTATTCATATTAATTGTAAATAACTTTTTTTATTATTAAAATCGGACATACATTTCAATTAGCCGACAGGGTTAGCCAGCGGAGTCAAATAGTACCTCCCTTTTGAATCGAAATGGTAAGAGGCGACTAAGGAATTGGAACCGAGAGATAGCGGTATATCTCTGGAACCGAGAGACGGGCGTTCTCGTAGCGAAGTCGCGCTTTGCGACTACGCTCACCCAGCGCGGTAATAGGCATAAACCTCGCAATCTAAGAGGCCTATGTCCAATAGTGGATTTTTTATCATAACAAAATATCATGGATATCATTATAAAGTTATCTTAAATTGAATAATGATGAAAATAAAAAAATCTGTTTTTTCAATAGCTCTAAATGAATTTGAACATAGTTCTTATTACGAATTACGAAACGTTTTTAGTATTTCACTATCGATGATTGTTTATTCCCCGATTCCTTCCTTCCTTCTATGCATTCATATGCACCGATATGCTTAAATTTCGCTTGCTTGAGTTGTCAACCCTGTCTTATTAACTGCCTGTGCAAATATTTAACTCGGTAAGACGAGACGGGAGCGCCGAATAGATTAAATGCACGTTTCATGCTTTTCAGGCATACTGTCGACAAATTACTAGTCACTTTCATACAAGCATTTAATAAAGTTTGCATTGAAAACATGATAGTGTAACCTTTTAATTGACTATACATGAACTGAGTTTAGCTGCAGTCTAACTTTGTTGATGGCAATATTGTTTTGCTCGGGAAGGTTCTTCACGGGAAAAGGAACTTTGACATGCAGTTTAAAGTTTGTTAAAAATGAGCGGTGAAAGCAATCTTTATAGGATTTTCTCCACAATGGTCTAGGTCTCTAGGTCTAATTCTAGGTCATTTCGAGATCAACACTCAACATTGTAAATGTATTAGTACAAAAAACCTAGTCAGTTATAGAGGATACATATTTACGAATCCCATACATTCGCATATTTGTGTCAGAATATTGACAGAAATGCACGTGGATCAATTAAGGGATGACTAGACTTCAAAACTAGAAAAGAAATCATCTGACTGAATAATGAAAATAATATATGTAATTGACTTGTTTATTCTAATTTCTTAATCAAAGATCAACCTGACCCGTTATCTCCAACATCAACCTGGATGATGACCAAACAATTCTAACTTCAAAACAGACTCCTCGCTACTATAGTTCAGTCTATCAATCTTTTTCAATTTTTTGGCTGAATAGTTTAAACTTTAATTTAAAGTTAAATTTAAATTTTTAAAACATGATGTACAGAAATACTACTATAACATAAATAACCAAGTGAGAGTATTTTATTATAATTAATAACAATGGTATAATATAGTAAGAATATTTTTGTAGAAATAATATTAACTAACTTTTATGAATACATATACCCACGCACACACAGAAACACAGACACATACACTCAGACGCACCCACACACAATAACACAAACACACTCACAATACCATAAAGATTCCCATTTAAAAAGGATTACCAATTTCTTAATTTTATAAGCAGTAATACATACACTAATATAAAGTTGTTGTACCGGTAGGGAGGTCTGGTGATTTAATAATTACAATCTAAGTAAACTATGCTTAGTTTTAGACTCCAGTCTTCACCGCACTTAAAGCTTGATTTAAGTACTTCAATATATATAAGTTATTGTAAATTAGTTCTTAACTGTGAAGGAGAAAAAAATTAATAATATTATTGTAATTAATCTTTCGCTCTCTGTGAGGCCTTGCTTGCATATATACAAGTGTCACATCGAAATAACTCTTTTATCCGTTAGTATAACTTCTCTGAATGCCTCAATGAGTTGCTCTTTTATTGGCACTATGCTGACAAACAATTCCTGCCGTTTGATAGAATAGTGCTAAATCTGCGTCTTTTACTAATTGAGAACCAACGTTGAGTTACTGAGGTCTTAATAGACATGTCGATTTGTTTCCTTGTGTCTTTTTATGCTGAGAAGTCAATGCCATCTATTTAATATATAAGTTAATTACTTAATTATACGACGTAACGGCAAAATGTAGGTTTGAGTCATACCTGAAGCCTACATTTTGTTTTACTTCAACCTAAGTCTAGTACTACATTCCGGCTTCGATTCCGTACTAGATTATTTCATATCACGTCTTGTAGGAACTTCTTACAAAATCTGGTATTAGAAGCAGTTAAGATTCAAACTAACCACTTGCTAGACATAAAATCTCTCTTCTTAACATTGTTCCTTATCCGTCTTACTTACTACCACTCATTGTACAGAATTGTTTTTTCTCTATATTAATTATTAGACTATCTCTGAACGTGTAAACAAATACACTTCCTGATTAATAATATTATGATACGTTTAATGATATTATTAATTTCATAACGTTCTTAATAATATTAGGGTGGTGTCTATACTGACATATAGACACGCGCGATCTATTCTGTCAAGTAAGCTTATTTGACTATACCATACGAACTAATATAAATCAAATTATTTCGTTTAATAATAATAATTAACAGATTTTGAACACATTCCCCGGACCAGAATTTCGAATTGCGTATATGTTAACATATGCGCAATGAGAGTCAAAAATGCGCATATGTAAATTGAGAGTTATTACCTACCACCAAGCAAAAATATTAAAAACATCTGAATGGCTTGTACACGCATATTTGGCTCTTGTTCAAAAGCCCAATAAAATTTATTATTGAAGCCGGAAATATTGCGCCTGCAAATAATTGATTTAATAATTTAAACTTCCGTTTGAAATTTGTTTAGCGATATTTAGCTTTCATACGCATGGTCTTCACTCTATGACATGTCCAGCAATGCAATTACATTTTAGCCTGAATAACGGTCCGTTCTGCCGTCATCGCACACCCAATGACAATTTTAGTTAGATAAACACTCATTTATTATCTTGACAGACCCTATGATGCAGATGGTAGTGATTTTTCTAGTCAGGGGTTCGATACCCATTCAGAGCAAATATTTATGTCATAAATATTTATATTTGTACAAAGCAAAGCCTAGATGCTAAATACATATATCTAAGCATTCTATTTGTAATTCTACTGTTGTCTGATATAGTGCTTGTGCGTGCAAGTGCTTAGTGCGTGTGAGTTTATTAATTTGTTATTATTATTATCTTTTTATTTGATTTTTTCTCATCGAAAGAGGATGCTGTCGGCAACTAACTCGGGCTATGGCCAAGTGGCAGTTAATTAAAGTACAAGTGGAAAATATACTAGAGACAATGAAAGAGGAAAGGTATTTTCGTGTGATACATCAATTTTTGTTAATTTTTGATTAAATTGTTGACGATAACCAGACATGAGTGTCGGATATCGTATTCTAGGTTTGTAACTATTATGTAGGTGCACTAGATAAACTTGTTCATATCTACAGTCCATTTATTCCGCGAATATTATATTGTTTTTGTTATTCTAATGGTTATCACTTAGCCCGTTTCCTTTCGTTATGCAAAAATAAGGGTCAAACTACCCCTCAAGTCTTGAACGGTACAATCCATACGAAAACATATTTGTATAATATAGGCGTAAGCGTCTGAAAGAACTTAATGATCCGTGAACGCTCCGAGTGGGCAACTAATCGGGGACGAACACAAGAGGCCGGTTATGATGGGCTACGGATACCACTGATACCATAGAAATGAGAAAATATTAACTATATAAGAAGCTGAAAAAACTAGTTATTCACGATAATAGGGTTGCTCAATAGATTAATTGTTCAGTGCTAATAAATTCGGGAAGCAAATAAAATACCAAAGATAAAAGTAGCCTTACTAAAGATATTTGTCCTAATTAGGTTTGACTGGAAATTAACAGTTATCGATTAAATATATTCAATTATAGATTGATATTGATTTTGGATAACTACACGTGTAATATAATAATAACACAACCGCGATTATCTTGAAAAGGATTCTCAAGTGAAATTTTGTATAGTTATGGTTGGTGACATGTCCACACATTGTTACTCTAAGCAATAAATTGACGCTAGTGGTACCACAAAAAACAACACGTTACATCAACTCCATTAGTGGCACAACTTGCATCGAGAGGAACTCGACTAATAACTGCCAGGGGCAGTGGCCCTGAAGTCAATCACCTCTTCGAGAATTCACGGAAGATTTACTACCCTTTTTAACAAATTTAGCGACAATTTTATCGTTGACGACAGCTCGACGGAACTTAATGTTTTGTTTTGGTAATGATAATGTTTTCTTATAGTATCACATAGATTTTACTAGAGATATACCTATTCTAAAGGTCGTTTTGGTCACCTCACTCTCAGCTATTTCTATCGCTTAATAGCAGTGAAATTACTGGGTTATGTGACATAGTATTTTTAGTTCACAAGACTGGTGACACGCTAGTGATATTTTTGTGATATTACGAGCGTCTATAGGCTTGATTGACGCCTACTATTACGCGGACTGTATGTTTGATTTTCAACCTGCTGTAATAAAATAAAACGAACAAATTCCATCAGAATATACTTATTTTAGTTTTTTGCAAAGGTATAATCATAAATTAAATATTAATGAAGACATTTGTTCTTACGCTTTGTCAAAAGTAACTCATAAACCAGAGTAACATAAACGCAATTATTTTCAAATATATAAATGTAGATATTGTCGTGGTTGGAAGTTTTCTAGTATAAAGTTCTTATTATGAAATTATATAATATATTGAAGTATGACGCACAATATTAATGTATTCCTTTATAAATCTATACTTATTTCTTTTTCAAAGTTCTCAGCCTACACTGCCGCACTGGGACCGTCGTAAAGTGAAGTCGGGAAATTCATGAGTGAAGATAACGGCCCAAGTAGTCGAGTATGTGTGAAATTGGCAAAGAAAGCTGATAAGATTGTAGATTGCCCTCGTAAAAATAAAAGGAATTTATTTAGAAACTCCGCGCCATAGACGAAGACATGCGATGAGGCCCTTGGATATTTTTGCTTATTTTCTAAGTAACTGTTTACGGATTTATTTTAGCTGTAAATAAACGCCAATACTTTAGTTAAATAAATAATGATAACAGAATCGAACGTTGTTTTGTACCTGTGTTCTAACTCCGAAATAAGTAGCTTAAAGCACTTGTGTTACATAATGATTAGGAATTTAAAAGACATATATGTATAACATTACTTCGAATATCAGAAAAATTATGACTTAAAAAAAATGATAATTACACAGATGATTATAGAAAAAAAAAATTATACGTATTTCATGACCTTTCACGAGAAACCTTGATATTGAATTTCCTTCTTCTAACTACAAAAACAACAAAGTTTTATACTGTCTTTGCACACTCGTTTTACACTCAGGGGGTGAACTTATAAAAAACCCTTATTCTCCTCTACGTTATAAAAAGAGCCCCCGCGCAAAATTTCAGATATCTAACCCTTACAGTTTAGACCTTGCATTAATATATCAATCAGTCAATTTCTTCTTATATATATATATAGTATATATATTTCTTCTTATATATATAATAGATTTAATACCTAAAACTGTTAATATCGCGTAAATTTATACATTTTATTTTTTATGGGGTAGATCTTTGTGTTAACAAAAGGTCGTTTTAATTGGTACCTCTCTTACAACTATTTTTACCGTCAAATAGCAGTGTGCGCCTGGCTGTAAAGGCCGGTTTGAAGGGTGAGTGAGGCCGTGAAATTACTGGGTAATCTGACATTATATATTCAAGTCACAAAGTTGTCAATACGTTATTGATATCCTTGTGATATTACGAGCGACTATAGGATTATACGAGTATATATTTACAATTACGGGAGCTGTTCGCTTGTTTGTCGACCTAGTCTTACAAAAAGAAAATATATTATAGGATATAGGATTATAATTAATATTCTACTAGTTTAACGGAGTTGGGCAGTTTTTAATGAAAATTTATAACATATTTGGCATAATTTGACAAAAATTTCGCACAAACCCTATTTAATTAATATTTATTTCAAAATTTTTACCTCGATTAATAAAATTACAGGACTCAAAGGTCATTTGTACAAACGAGCAAAGTCTTTAAAATTTCATAATACATATTTTCTATCCTAATATTTGCTGTCTTGCTCATAAATTTATTCTAATTATAACAACTGAGTTAATAATAATAACCACAGGGTTTTCAACGAGAGCTGTTCTGAATTAGATAAAATTTTACAATTCATAAGAGTAAAATAAAATTGTACGAAGGCAGAATCAAAGAAAACAAATGAGAAGTAACCTTACTAAAACAACTTTAAACGTGCAAACTATCTTACCTTACTTTATTTTTAGCTCGTTAAAAAAATATCCTGACTGTCTTTAAAGTCAAACTGCATTTTCTTGATTTGTCTTGTAGGTAAACATTTTATAATTTTCCTATATGTAACGTACACAGTTGTTAGTGACATTGGGAGTTCATTAAGCTAAAGTTATTCCACTAGTGTTAAATTGGTGAATGTTTGTGTAATTGTTTGAATGCTATGACTTTCACATAATAATTATTAATGAGTTTTAATGAAACTCGAAAGTAATTTAGCTTATACATTTATATACCACGTAAGATATAACTTGGTAATATATCTTTACAGATACAATCATACATGCCTAATAATAATAAAAGCTAGTAAAAGACGTCACATACTAAGTGTCTGCTAAATTCTGAACGAGACTTGCATTTTATTTATGATTCATGATACACATATGAATCAACAACATATCAAAATCAATCAATCACATATTAGATCCCTCTTTTTATATTGGTGGATATTGGTTGATAGTCTCGTGAAAAAAGGTAATTTCTATAGAAAAGTTTGGTCACTAACTTTAAAAATTTTCATTTTTGCATACCAGATTGAAGTTATAACGAAGAAAATTATAACATATGATTTTATATTTCTAAGCTGGCAGATGCCAAAGTCACTGTTGGTTTATAAAACTTCTTCCCTCTATCGCAAATTTTATTTTCTACGAAAGATGTGAAAAGTTTGAAGCGGTCTTCTGTCAACCAAGCACTTTCTAGGTTTCATATTTTCATCTCGGACAAAGAAAATTACATGCAAAGCTTGTTGACAATTTTTTATATTTTTTACAAAAACTCTAGATTGTACTACTTCGTAAAATGGCCTCTGTTAGTGGTACGGAACTCGGACGAGAAGCCACTAGATAATACCCCCAGTCCGTTTAGGTATTGTATCTATTCTTGATTTTCTCATAAGTTAAAATACGTGATGTAAATTGACAAAGTAATGTAGGTACTTGAATTATTAAGATTATAATTATCTGTATCAATTACGCATAATTATTTTAAAAGCAATCGCTAATTGTGTGAACCAAACTTAAGTTCTACTAACAACAAAATTATATTTAACTTATGAGCATTCTGAATATGATATAAATTAGTTTAAATTTAGTCTTTTTATCTCGACTTAGTGGTTCCTTTCTATATCTTTGAAGAGGTTTTTCTGATAAAAATAAAATATTTAGTGCCTACACACATTGCTCATCTAGTTGAAAACAGCTTTAACTTACAACTTTTGTTGTTTTTTAAGATTAACGCAATTTAATTATATATGTTGAAATATATATAGTTAAACATCCAAGTTATTAATATTATTTTTAGTTTAAGATAGGACTCTCTTGATCTAGGTCAACAATGGTGATGATTGATTTTACTCATGAAACAAAAAAAGTAATTTCTATTATCATAAAAAACACGCGTAAATAAATAATTTTAATTGTTGTACTAACTGTTAAAATCTTCGTACTCATTAGGCTTGATCCATAAATTACCTGTGCCCGCTGTTTCACCCGAAATCATTTGTTTGGAACAATCTAGTATAATTTGCTTTGCTTTTAATTGTAGCGTGCCATCATATAGTTTATAGTCTTCCCCAATAACTAGGCTTTTTAACACTAAAAACATTTCAATTTCGATGAAGATGTTTTAAAAATTAGTATAAATTCAGTAGACCATAAAATCAATACATGGTTATGTTTAGAAGAGATTTTCTAAAACTTGAGCTTGTTAAGAATTAAATATTAATGTATCGTGTTGTTAATTATACATAAATCAAACTACCGTATCATTTAGTAAACCATAAGCGACTAATAGCCTTACAATATGTTTGTTACGAGTACAGTATTTCATTTTTAGAAAGAAAGTAACTTATGCTTCGATTAACATCTACCCTAGTTAGTCGGCATTAACGAGTTCTTGTGAATTATCGCTATTTTTAATGTTGAACTTTACGTAAACAATCTAAAGTAGGTTCCGATTTGCTTCGTACTTTTGCTCTTTAGGGTTCAACAGATCAAATGAAAAAGCTGTCCATTTATTCTGTTCGTTTGTTCGAGTACAGACCCTTTTTCTTAGAAAGGAGCCATTGGTCTGAAATTAATAAAGATAATTCTACCCGAATCGGACATTTTTAAATGCAAATAAAATATTTAAATAAATTTATTCAAACATCAATCTATAAATTTTATACACACTAAACTGATATTAAAGGTAAGCCTCACACAAAGGTGATCTGCGAAGAAATGCCAAGCTATAGGCTGCGATGTCGCACAACATTTACTTGTTTGTTGACTTAGTCAAATAAAAAAAAGCTAGAATAAATTTTTTTTTAAATATGGCGGCCGTGAAATCTAATTATATTACAAACAAGCCAGAGCGCCCGAGTTTTAAACTCATTGAAGTCTTGAGACTGATCAGAGTGTGCCTTCGATGAGTTTAAGTGGAGTAAACGGATCAATTCGCAACTAGCACCGTTTATCTATCAAAACTCAGATTCAAGAGTACCGAATGAAATTAGAGCTCTGAATATATTTTAAATTTGGAATATATCAATAAAATATCGAATAATGCTAACAACTTAGACTTATTTGCGGTTGAGAAGTAAACAATTTCGTATGAAAAAAATAAGTACAAAGAACAATAGTCTTTATTATATGTGCTGTACTCGTATAAGGCTAAATAAGAATAAATACAATTATTTACTTTTGATGCCTTAGAAAATAGCTAAAAAAACGATTAATTGCCGGGTCAAAGTTACACATGATTTAGGTATTTAATATACGCCACATATCTATCACAGATAACTTAGTATAATGTCATTATATTCTTTTTTATATAATGAGTAAATAAAAGAAAAACACCACTACTGTTTATTAAATATTACATTTAGTAAAAAGTAGTGGTAATTTGGTTAAAAAATAGAAATTACACAACTTCTTTTTTTAAATATAAGTCAAATGTATAAATTATTAGCAAAAACATAAACATAATTAATTATTGGTACAAAAAATTAGATAAAAATTATACTAATTATTCTCACCATATTCAGAAAATTTAATGCAAAAAATAATCTAGCTGGCATCATTTTTAAGGATATTAAACAAAAACAAACCGACTTCAGCTTGATTTCTTAGCTATATTCAAGATGAAATCTTTTTCGATAATTTAAATTACCACTCACCTCTCACATCTCTCCAGGTGCTCAAACACAACAATTGTTCAAGCTCTTGTACAAACCACAAAATTTACTTGTTGGAATAGAACGAAAGATGTCTCAAATATAATATATGTTAGTTATTAAGTAGGTTTAGAGCATTAGCTCTAATTCTTTAAAAATTATACTACTTAAAAAGCTTGTCCAAAAAAAAAATTGAATTAAATAATAAATATACTCTGTAAGTTGTAGTTTGAGTTAATGTTTTAATAAAAGCTTAAGTTACTGAATTGACCATCCGACTTTCAAGTATTGCAGTTAATTTTTCACCAACAAAGCAAAGTGTATATACTTCGATCTGACTTGATTTAAAACGTCCACTGCTGGACGAAGGCCTTTCCAAGGAAGGGGAGATTTTATCCATGATTCCCAAGTTGGGTGGCATGGGTTGCATTTGATCTACGCCGTTTCGGATGGATATACCGCCATCTATTGGTCGAATTTTACAATATCTCCTTCAGGAAGAGACTACACACAGATACAACTGCACCAGTAACGCACATGGTGTAAAGTGTCGTAATGTATTGTTGCCTAACTGTTAATTTCCGGTAGAGTAGAATAGTACCTACCACTGCACCAGGTGTCGTAAAAAGTGGCTAAGGTACCAGAACCGACAGGTGGCGGTATATCCATCCGAAACATTGAAGCTCAAATGCACAGGGTGGGGATGGGCAGCAGCATCCCCGTCGTGAAAGTTGCGCTTTGCGATTGCCAACACGCTTGCCCAGCGCGGTAATTATAGGCAAAAAACCGTGGCTATCGAGAGGCCTGTGTCTAGCAGTGAACTGATGATAACTATTAACTATGTACAAAATAGAATCACACCACACATTATCATTTGCGTAGAAGTGATCACGCAAAACACTCGGTTGCATATAATCCAAAGCCATCCATTGTAAAACTATACATATCAAAACTTTATCAACTGTTATTATATAATCTAAGGCGAGTTTTTAATTTATCTAAATGACATAAAGCAGAGCATTCACGTGTTCAACACATGCCCAACATAGGCGAGAAAAACAGAATACCGTTAGAGCAGTACCTGTCGGCATTATCCGACTGCGGCAGGAAACGACCGCAACTTTGCAGCGAGATAACGAACTGGACTAGTCGGCTGCAGTTCACGTTGTGTTCCTATTATGACCACACGGTACTATTCGTCGTAGTTTACCCACGAGAATATAGTTTTAGTGAACTGATTATTTACTTTATAGCAATCCAATTTTTGTACAATTTTGTCATTGTTTAAAATTAGTCAATGTGTTGTAATTATTAAGGTTATTATTTTTTGTATATGTTAGATGTTAAAGTAGCAGTAAAGGCTTTTCTAATCTGAATTCTGTAAAAAACCACATTTGGCTTTTCAGCAAATATTGAAAGAAATTCTCAAAAAAATGCCTATTCTCAGGCCTCGGACCTACCCGAGTTACTAAGGAGTAGATAGAGAATACAGTAATCTAGGACAATCGCAAATATTTATATATTTTGTCCTGGGTGGCGATCGATCCTGCGACCCTTGGCGTACAAGATGGGTTTACTACCATCTGCGACATTGGGCCCAAATGTTCAAGATTTAAGTATTATATCTGTGATTCCTTATTTGTCTGATGTACGTATCACAAGTGTTTTAAGGGTTTTATTTATTTATTTCAGAATCAGAATCTATAAGATGTGGTGTGAATTATTATAAAAACGTACAAATACAATACCTCCAAAAGACGACGGTAACTCAAGTCGAAGTCCATGGCTTAGAGGCGTCCTTGAGTGATCGCCATCGGTGTCGTTCCGATACCGTGGGAATGCGGGTACACATGCAAAGGGCCGCTAATTGCTGAGCCCTGAATCCGGTGACGCCCGAACTGACGTCAGTCATTTTCAGTTCAAGAAAGTTTTGTAAACCTCCAAAAGGAAGAGCCCAGAATATTTTTTCTAATTCGAAATACCTAAGCTTAAGATCGAACAATAAGCAAATTAATGGCTAGAACAAATATTTACGTATGTGAACTGTATTGTATTGTGTGTTGAACAAAGTCCCAAACTCAGTTGTCAAAATAGTGGCCACGCTACAACAATATAATATTGTATATATGTACATTGCCGGACTATTTATTAATACAACTTGCAGCCCGGGCCAAAGTTTGAATTGGATGCTGAATTCAGATGACGCCCGACGCCGTTCCATTTCTAATGGATACAAAAACTAATCTCTTTTCAGATATTGTCCATTTTAGAGTAGATGCCAAAATATTTCTTGGCTATATTCTGTAACATTTCAACAGTAATGAAAAGTTTATTTGTTTTTGATAATGAAAAGATGAGTGTGTTGTATAAACATTGGAAGGTCATTGCTGGATATAGGCCTCCCCAAGAAAGGTGTAATTATACCCATAATTTTCACCCTAGGCAAGCGTGTCAATCGAAGAATGCAGCTTTCGCGACGGGGATAGGTACTGCTGCCCATTCCAGCCCTGTGCATTTGAGCTGCACTGTTTAGGACTTATATACTGCCATCTGCTGGTTCTGCAACCTCAGTCGTCTCTTACAACAACCGATACAGAGGATTTACAATTCTGCTCTGCCGGTACGTCACGGCGATTAATCGAAAATCGTGGTGAATGGAACATGTTTTACCCATAATTCTCGCGCAGGGTAAGCGTGTTAACAATCGCAGAGTACAGCTTTCGTGACGGAGATACTGCTGCTTATTCCCGCCCTGTGAATTTGAGGTGCAGGTTGTCGTATGTCTGAACTTTTGTCGGCTATACCACCATCTATCCATTCTGGTATCGCTCAGTCGCTCCTTTTGATATTTAGTACAGGGGGAGGTACAATTCTTTTTTTTCAATTATTATATTTTGTTATCATTTAGTGTTAAGATAGATAAGGTCCTAAAATTATATTGTATTTTGATTTCTGTCTGAAAAGAGGGATCCTGATGACATAATGTATAGGCATTTTTTTGCTTAGTTTGGGCATCAGTCTCCCTCAATAATGCATATTGCCATGTTTTTCTTTTATAATATGTTTTGAAGTCCTTGTGGACAAAAATTAACAAATAATTATTATTATTGCCGTGGGACACTGTCTACATCATATCAGTCTTTGAAAGTCTACTGCTGTAAATTAGCTTCCCCGAGAAAGGGATTTTTCCCCATAATTACCGTGCTGGACAAGCGTGGTTGCTATCGCAGGGTGCAGCGTTCGCGACGGAGATGCTGCTTTCCACCCTCACCCAGTGCATTTCAGCTACGCTGTTTCAGACGGATATGTTGCCATCTGTCGCTTCTCGTACCTTAGTTGCCTTTTACGACACCTGGTAAAGAGGGTGGTACCATTCTATTTAGCTTGACACGGCAAATCTGAAACAGATATCGTAAGCGGCAAATGTACTATTACTGACAAAAGCTGGTATAGCTGTCTAAAACAGCGTGGATCATCTAGAGTATGGCCAACGGCATCCTTAAAAATACGATCTACGATTACCACCAAGTATGCCTAGCGTAGAAAATTATGTGTAATTAAATTAGTGCCTACATCTACAAATAATTACCTACATCGCATTCATTATAATAGTTCAAAATACACAGAGTATTAATTCGACATGGGAGAAGGAGTTATTAAATTTTATATTTATTGAAAAGAGAGAGGTTTTCATATCAGACGGAGGGATGTTCGTTGTTTGACCTATTAATAGTTGCAAGCACCATTCATCGGGACACTTTAGTTCAATAGAATACTTGTCCATGTTGTGGGTAGATGTACTACTTCACCCTTACCCTAGCATGGTCTCCTTCGAGAACATAACGGTACTATTGGCAATAAGTTTTGCACCCTACGAGTTCTGCCCCAGTGGGCAGGACTCATAAGGTAAAAAGGGCAAACTAAGTTTAACTAACTAAAGCGTTAGCAAGCTGAGGAAACATTTTATCGCAACTTGCTAACTCTTGACATTAATTGCCAAAAAGAGAACTATACTTCTCTAAGGCTTGTCAAGCTATGAACCTTCTCTTCTTTTTTTATTACACCTTTTATTTATTCATAAGATTAATACAACAAACAAGCATACATACCGCGTGTAAACAAGCGTCAATATAGCCTACAGACGCTCATAATATAATGAAGATATTACTAGTGTGTTGCCAACCTTATGTCTCGAAGATATTATCATGTCATATTACCCAGTAATTTCACTGCACTTGAAATCAGAAAATATCACAGAAAAGACTGCTATTTGCGGTAGAAATAAGTGAGAGATGCTGAGTCTGCATTGGTACCTCCTATATATAGTAGCTATAGAAAAGAAGATTTTCTTGATCCGACATTGTCTTAAAATAATTTGGTAGATTCCAATATCAGAAACAGGTGTTCAATAATTACAACACCAATATGATTTGAAATAGCAACTACAGCGAAAATTATCTCTCTAATGCTGAAATATACATGCAAACTGCACATTAATTGGAAATTGATTAAGTTCGTCACGATTTGCATGTAAAGTGCTACACGCTACTAATCCCAAATGCGTTTTATTTGGATCATCCATAATTGCATAGGCAGGGATTTGTTTATCACGGAAATACTCTATTTTATTATCTCTATTATACTTATAATTGTTCAGGACTTAGTTTATGTAGAATTCCAGAAAATCTACGTATTAGTTTTTGGGACAATGTTGGATCAAGAAAAGCTTCTCTTCTATAGCTACCTTATATAAGGTTGACTTCATACAAAGTTGATCTGCATTGGTACCTCAATCTTGAGACTATTTCAACCGCCAATAGAAGTGTGAGAGATGCGATGACATTACTGGGTAATGTGACATAATATCTTCTAGTTCCAAGGTTGGCAAGGTGTTAATGATATTACGAGATATTATATTTATTCCTTGTGACATTACGAGCGTCTATAGTGTTAGGACGCCTAATATTACACGAACGTTTGCCAACCTTCCTTAATATATATATATATATATATATGTCCATCCAAAGGTTGCCTGGGTTATATATATAATACTCTTTACTGTACACAGATAATTAAAACTTATAAATTATAATACAATTGGCAGGCTCACCCAGGCAACCTTTGGATGGACAGAAACAAAAGAAAATGTTATAGGGTAGTTCGATGTGTATTGCTATTTTATAAAGATAAAATAAAGTATAATACTATATATGTTTATATAATAATAAAATGACATACCAATAAATACATAAATAAAAATACGCTTATTTTACAAAATAAACATATATATATGTATATAAAGATCTATATATATATGTGTGTGTGTTTATATGTATGATTTAAATAATAAATAACGTAGTCTTTTGTTTGATCTGTCATTACAGTGACAGAAAATGCTCTCAAACCATCCTCTTAAATGTGGTAACACACTGCGCACCCTTGACACTAACAGCCAGTGCAGGTAGTGTGCAGGCATGCTCAGTATCAAATTATTTGATGACCTTAAGGATCACTCGTGACTTTCACCAAGAGAAATGAAACGTTAACGTTTTTGAATGTAAGATGGGGAAAAAGGAGAAAAAAGTATTTTATACAAAAGCAAAAGTATATGAGCATCCCGGCGAAATCAGATCGGTAACTATTTTAATTTGGCTCGAAATTCTGATACGTGTTCATATTTACGTAAACTGAAAATAAATCTAACACAAAAGGTTTGTAGGCGCTCAAGCTTCATGAGTTGGTCCTTATATTATATGTAATCTGTATAGGTTCTTAAATTCGTGTTAAAATTTAACTATTTAATTTTTGCGGGTTATACTTTTGCTTAAAAATTAAAATTGCAGCTTTGATATAGTGCTGCTGTAGATAGTTCTACCTACATGTTACGATGTTCATCTATCCAACCACCTGGTAGATGAAAGAACTACTGCACATTATGGAGGGCAAAATAAAGTTTAACCAGAATATTAAATAAACCGCTGAAACGGGCTATAGTTTGAAGGAAAACATGTCTGCCACAAACATTTACTCAAATTGCTAATCTTAATCCTATGGGATATTGATAAAATTGACAGCAAAAATGACTTTAATATTATGGAAAGACGAACTATTGTTTTAATTCTTTAAAATATTTTTATAATACACTGAAGTTGATTGAAATTCAATCACAGTCGCGTAATTTTCAAGTTACAAGTTTTGTTTGCACGGTCAGTTGTCGTAAACGTTTTCAACCGCAGGTCAGCTCACAATAACTTCATCAGGTCACATTTGGCTCCAACCTATTGGATCCTGATGCGTTACTAATAACATTCGCGACCTGTCAATTTTCGTAATTTGACCGCTAGCGCTGGGATTCCGAAATCAACGGTATATCCACTATTCGATTAATGGAGGTGGCGATGACATCCGATATAGGTCATATGTATGGGTGGATAAATAACGTGGAAACTGCAGACTATATTAACGGGTAGAATTTTCCACATCTTGTCGCATTAAGTACGCCTACATAGTAAAATGTTTAGTTTTTATAATTATTTCTGGACAGGGAGGCAATAATTAAATAACTAAAATAACGAGTTATTTAAATGAAGAATTGTTTAAAAGATGGTATTATTATTAAGTACAATAACAATATTTTGTTATTGTACTTAAAATTAAGGTTTTAAGAAAAATTAAATTAAAATTAATCTTGTATTAATATTTGTACGTTTAAGCCAAATCGTAACTAAACTAACAAATTGTAAACATATATTCACTGTAAGCTCAGTTAAGGACTATATCCAATTTGTAATACATACCCGGTATTTTAATAAAGGGTACTTTGTCCCAAGTATATTTAATTTAAGCTAATTATAATATAATATACAAAAATAAGTTAATTTAAGCTTAAAGTTTAGAAAAAAGTTCCTTAACATATATGTTTGTGTACGGTGTTAACCTTATTTTTTATCTTCATCAACGTCATACCAGCCATTGGAACTCCACTGTTGAACATAGATCTCCCCAAGAAAGGAGGCAATTTGCCCATAATTGCCGTTCTGGGCAAGCGTGTTGGCAATCGCAGAGCGCAGATTTCGCGACGGGGATGCTGCTGCCCATCTTCACCCTATGCATTTGAGCTACATTGTACTTCAGTCGCCTCTTACAACATATGGTACAGGGGGAGGTACTATTCTACTTTGTCGGTATCTCGCAGCCAACTTATTTTTACCTAAATCAATATCGTAGAAAAGTAACTGCCGCTATTTCCACACCAGCTAGTTTGAACTTTCCCATAAGTACCATAAACTATATCCAAGTGACGATAAAATATTACGATCTTTTATAGTGTAGTTCGATTAATATTAAAAGATAAAGGCTGTTTTCAATCCTAATTAGTAATTTTGTAAACATTAGTTATAACTGTCATTATTATTTTAATTTGTTTAAAAATAAATTAAAAACAAAACCCTTTTTATACTTCTGTTTTATTATATATTCTTATGACACATTTACTAAATTTCAAAATAAAGCAATTTTGAGTACACTTATACGGAATGCTCAAGACAACAATGGATTGCATTAAGAGAGGCTTTCCAATAAACGTCAATAAATATGAAAAAGGTAAATATCTGTAAAATATAAAAGGAGGGAATTGGAGAAGAAACGTGTCATTTAATGATTGTCACGTGATTTCTGATATCTTTTAATTCTATTAAATTATAGTATTAAAAAGAATAGTGATCATTTTAGTAAACTGAAGTGGCAACATAACTTGGGCTGTGGGTATTTGGCATTTAAAAATACCGATAAGCGTAGTTCAGGTCGTCGATTCACGAGGTGGACTGACGAACTGTCTGTCCAATAGTAGTAAGGGACAGGATATATGCCGCATGCAACCGATTCAATTGGAAATCTATCAGGATGGTTTATGTCTACCAGTAGACGTCCTACAGTCAATATGATAATATAGATTTTAGCAAGTTAGTATTCTCACTGAATTATACATTTGTTTAACCATCACATAAGCCGTAAGGGTTACCCAGGGAATTTTGCCCGTTATTGCCTTATTAGAAAGGATTAGGGGGTAAAGCTATTATAACATTTACAAGGTTAAGTACATCACAGGTATGGCTCCTGATTCGCATTAGGGATCATGTATAGTGCATACTAAATTAAAACCTGTTCACTATACGTGTCTGACTACCGAATGCGTGTCCGCTTCCTTAAGCAGCAACAAAATAGTCTGCCTAGTCATTTTTCGGGGTTCACTCGGGAAAGCAGCCAGCATTTATAAGGTGGAGGTTGACCTCATACAATGGTCGTTTGCATTAGAACCTCACTCTCACCTATTTCAAACAACAGTTTTTGCATTGCTGTATCCCGGTTTGAAGGATGAGAGAGGCAGTGAAATTAGTGGATAATATGCGACATAATATCTTCAAGTCACAAGGTTGGCTACGCGCTAGTAATATTCTTGTGATATTACGCGTGATGTTGTTGATCGAAATGGTCTAATTAAAAAAATAAAAATTGGTCTAATAAGAATAGCTAGTAGGCCAGAAAGACGCAAAAAGCGAGGGCAAAAACTATCCTAGTTTCTATACAAACTACGATTACCTACCAAAAAATACCATTTTACATATTTCGCAAAAATTATTTAATAATATCCTAAAACAGAAACTCAGTATATTTAAAAAAAACCAGAATGATAAACATTATTTAGAGGTTTCAAATTTTACTGATAAATTCAATATGAGAGTGCCTTTTAAGTTTAATTAAGCCTCAGCTAATATTGCGTTATAGCTCATGGTAAATATCCGGGAGTCGAAAGCAATCCCTGACTATTAATAACGCGAATACCACCCAGTTAAAAGGTAAATATTTATCAAACAAGCTTCATATTAAAACACAATCACATTTTTTTTCACTGCAAATATTTGTTAAAAATTAATGTAAATTTTAAAATTCAAGTGGTTATATTTTGAGTTTACCATTTCTTTTTAATTTTTTCAATTATTTGATTTTATGCTTTTTAATTAATTTTTTATACATTTATCGATTATATTAGACAGCAGTTCAGCCAAATGATAAATCAAAACTATTTTTAAACCGAGTCAAGGATTTTCCGTTATTTTTTCAAAATAACCTTTTAAGCTTAACAGAATGAAAAAGTGTTTTCCCTAAGGAAGTTAGTCTTCTCTAAAAAACTGGACGGTGTCCGTGGCTTGGTCTGTGTATTTATCCTCTTTTAAATCTGATTTTATTTCTAATTTAAAACAGTTATGTTTTTCCGAAGCAAACGGAAACGGAAACGCAAATCTTAAATATTATTAAGTTATTTTCTAAAATGTCAGTGATTTCCAAGCAAACATGCTGTAAATACTTGATTAGATATTTCGGAAATGAACCAGAATATAGCCTCTTTTCAGTAATATACCTTTACACTTACATTTAAAATATCATAAAACTATTGAACATCGCACAAAAAATAAACAAAATGTATTTTAATAAATCATATTAGATTATTTTACAAAAGTATTCAAAAATTTAAATGATAAACCGTTACACGACAAATAAGTCTTACCAATCAACATTAATAAATATTCATTAACATTTTCTACTCAAGCAAACGGAAGATTTCATTTTGTCCAAACGTTCTCCCAATACATCAACATCGAACCAATTTAAAAGGAAAAGAAACAATTTTGGTAGCACCTAAAAGGAAATACACCTCGTCAATCTGACACCGAGGCAGAGCATTAATTTCGTCGAAGACTCCCGTCCTGGCGGCTTACGCCGATGATACAATAATCCTTTAATCGACGCCGGAGGAACGATTTTGGGTAAATACGCCATTATCCGCAGGCTCGATCTGAGGCTGAACGATAATAGAAATGGGAAAAAAGGAAGCGAATAGTTGGAAAAGAGAAACATCCACCAGTCAATTTGTAAGTTCAGATACTGTCTATTACTACTTACAATGAAGCTTCTTTCATCTCAGTTGTAATACACACGCAGAATGTGTGTATTATAAGTGTGTACATTCATAAGGTGAAGTTCGAATAGACGAAGTCTCGGACAGAAATTTATCAGGATATAACAAAAAATACATAAATACTTTAAACAGCGGTTTATTCAACTTTTTTACATTTTAGGTACCCTGTGGCAAACGTCCTCAAGATTAATAAAACATGCTAGGATTCAAAGACTTAAATTACTTACCACCTTCATAAGTTTCTATTTACATTTAATTTTATATGATCTCGTTCCCATCCACTTAGTAGGTGCTGACGATAATTGGTTGGTCGTCTACTATAGTAATATAACATAACTTACATGATTACCTATTATTATGGTAAAGATTAAAAAATAAAAAAATTAAGAATGTAGTAATTGTAAAATCCTAACACAACATCTGTTTATCAATGTTGAGAATGGTTTACCCCTAAGTAAACGAAAAGTCCAACAAAAATATAAATATTTAAATAAACCTATTTTAAAGCCGTTGAAAGTGTAATTTCATTATGAGTAGTCAAAAAAATATTATAAAATATCATGATTGCGTATCGAACATGTTTATTTTTACATTTATATTACTTTTTATTTTTTTGTATAATATAACCATGATAAATTTTATAAGTCTAGGATGGTCACACCTTTCTGACCTATAATTTTCATTCAATCGTTTCCAACAGATACTGATGCGATAGAAATTTAAACAATGATATCACTAAAAAATATTTGTTTGTTGGAAAAAATTAAAAAAGATAAAAGGTAATAATAAAGTTAAATTCTAAAATGAATTGCAATTTAAAAATCAATTTTTAAACTTACTTTATTAACTTAAAATTATTTTTATTGGCATTTAAACGTCATTTATTTGACTTGCAAATATTTATATTCAGGTTTGAATTCATCTTATGTATCCTGATGTCCTTTTAGAAATAAATCAAAATTATCAGCTGAAATATATAAAATCTAATTACTTCTGAACGACTGCACCAATTGGGATAATTCTTTGTTTGTAGTAGTCAGATCCAGGTTTATACAGGATTAGCAGGATAGGAAAGTTTGTTTAAGGGAGCGGCTAGTTAAGACAAAACTTTGTGAAGAGAATTCGGATTATGTTATAATAAAACACATAGATTAAAACGGATGCTAGTGGTTGTGACGGCTAGTTTCGGAGAACTCTAATAAGCCTTAGTACTCAAACCTGAGCTGCCAGTGTGTACGTATTTACTAAAAATGGTGATTGAAGACAAACAGTGATAAAACCCTTTAAAATATCACGCGTGGTTGATAAGTGATTGCTTATAACCTTTTTCAATCATGCTGCTGTCTATTTAATATTCTTGGGCATTTGTCTTTGCTACGGTGCTACGATCGCCACCATCGTAGCGCCATAGCAGATAGCCCAGTTGGGTTATATTTGTCTTATGTATGAGATGTCTTATGTATTTTTTATTATGTATATTATATATTTAACATCTACACTTATTTAAAATATGTGAACAAGTAAGAAAATAGTGGCGTACCACTACCATCTACTAGGTTACATATATTCGGAGGATTTGTTCTTAACGAAGAGAGCAAACAAGCCCTCGTCTGACGTATTGAGGCTTCCAAGGCGTTCTTTCACGCGCATCTGCGCTCCGATTGCCTTCGCCTTTTCTCGCCCCGACCTGTGTTCCTCGTGTTTACGACTCATTAATATGTGGATATTGTTTGTTTTATGTAGTACTAGTCAGCCTTAGTGATATAGTCGGGATCTAATTTATTGCGGTTAAGTAGGCATTTATAAAATGTACTTTAATATGAGACTATTTAGTCATACCGTCTATCAAGATTGTATAATATATGTTATATAATATAAGATTGTATGTGTGTTGTAATAAACAGGGAACAGATGATAATTATAATCTTATAGTTGAAAAGAAAATTATTAAACCTTCCAAGGAATTACATTTTAATACGATAGCTAGTGGTACCATTGTGTCGACAACACGACATGTCTTGATTTATTCTGGTGGTGAGATGACAATATTTCTTATGTGATAGCTGAGCATAGACTACACAATTAATATAACAATTAACTGACCCAGATGTGAGTCACCGCATATGTAAATGATTAATAAAACAACCCACCGAAATAGTGTAATAATAATAATAATATTACTCTTTATTGAACACAAAAATAATTATCATGATCATCACCACATCAGCCATTGGAAGTCCACAGCTGGACATACGGCCCCCCAGAAAGGTGCTGGGTAAGCGTGTTTGTAATTGCAGATAGCAGTTTTGCGTGACGAGGATGCTGCTGCCCATCCCCGCCCTGTGCACATTAGTTACACTGTATCGGATATACCGCCATCTGTCGCTTTTGGTACCTTAGCCGCCTCTTACGACACCTGGTACAAGGTACTATTCTACTTTACCGGTACCTCACGGCCACGGTATCTTACGACAAAAAAACATAATTAGAAAGAATAAAAAGCGTCAAGTTATAATACGATTGGCTATCTTATCGCTCAGGGCTATTTCTTCTAGGCAACCTTTGGGTGGACATAGTCGAAGAAAATATTATAGGGCAGTTAGGCGTGTACTACTAATTTATTTATAAAAAGAAAATAAAGTAAATTAAATAATAATACTTCGCATATCTAAATATCAATAAACTTACATACAAATAATTAGTGGGTTAACGTTATATTTAAAGAAATACCCAATAAATACTTATATGTGTATAGAAAATACTAACTGTTGTATTTATTAAAAAGACAAGAATTGTCTTAATGAACATCGACGCCATATTACCAACTTTCTATTAATTATATAACATATTATAAGTGGTTCTAATCTTGCAAGAACCAGCTTGTTTAAATAAGAATAAGTCGAGCAAATTAATGGTTGAGATTAATTGTTGGTTACATTCAATTTGGCTAGCCAAGCCGCAGTCGTCTATTAAGATTGTATAAGGCAATTTGCATAGAACATAAAATGTTAACGAATTACTTAAATGCTCAGAAGCTTTATTTATGCCGCCGCGAATGTGCCCAGATTTCACGGAAGACTCACTTCTAAAAGAGCAGTACGTAAATGAATGAGTGAATTATTTAGGCCCACTCAGCCCTATACATTTGCGGCCCACCAATTGAAATAAAATCCAAATTTTACAGCTCAACCTTCCTCTGCCTGAGAAAATATAACAATATTTCGGTTAAATAATACACTGTACATTTGGAACTTGCATACTGATTAAACATTTTATTTATATATCTACATATATACAGTCCTAACACAGATAAGTGTGTTCTAATAACTTACATATTCCTCTTGCAATCATATTTGTAATATCTTCTTGCATCATTCATATTTATCTCATCGGGCTGTTTTTAAATTAGACGTTCATTTTGAATTTATAAATACTAAGCAAAGTCTACTTTCTAACAAACTTATGTCTACATGCTATTTTTTTGACAAAATTAACACTTATTTAAAGTTAAAGTCAAATATGTTTTTATTTAAATAGGCCTATATAAACAACGAAAAAAGATCTATGAGCATAGATTTGCTTTTTGCAATTTTACACATATCCCTCACTCTTATAGCACTGGTTATAACCAGCGTTTTATAACACCGGCGTCAGCGCTAACAAACCAACAACATTCAATGTATATATCACTAACAATATTCAATGTACTCCAGTAAAGGGTCCAGATTTGAATGATGCACTATTTATCTGGTCTCCGTCGAAATACATCGAAATAGATATTTTTATTTACCAGGTTTTCCTGAGATTTATTATAACATATAAAGTTAAATACAGCAGAAGGCAGCAGCATTCCCGTTGCGAAGCCACGATCTGCGATTTTAACAACGCCTGCTTAGCGCGACATATGCTGATCTAATTCCCCCTTACCCAAAGAGGCTTATATCCTTATGATGATGATGATGATAGTGATTGTCATGTAAAGGATTAAAAAAAATGCGGTTGTATTCTCATTAGCTCTTTATCGTTACTTTTGTTATATTATTATTAGGTTAAATAAAAACTTACGTGAGTTCTTTCAAAAAGAATAGGTTAAAGAAACCTACAAGTGTTTGTAGATTTTTGCTTGCTTGATCATTTTAAATTATTTGACTCATAAAGCAAATATTAAGAAAAATTCAATGTTTTCAAATTATGTTTATAACAAATGAAGATAGTAAATCGTCTGTACTCTAGGATTGGACTCTTGTCCATTGAGTCGGATGGCCAGATTGATGGATGTGTTGCTAACTCAACTCGATAAAGCGGGGATAGTGTATCAGACAGAAATGATTTTGGCGTATGTGTTTAGACGCAAAGAGAATTATATTTTATGGCATCTGAACACAAGATGTCGTGCTTTTGTCTGACTTGGAAAATCCAAAATATTTTTAAACATTTCATATATAGTAGCCATTTAAATGTTTTTATTAAACGGTAAATCATAAATTGGGTTTGCAAATATTTTTTTCAAAAGTAACTTCTTCTCTATTTCATAACTGACGTTATGAATACATAGTACTCAAATCGTTTTGTAAGTAGAAGAAATCCGATACCAAAAAAATATTTTATAAAATTCAATTATTTAGTTTTTTTCCTTTTAATCTTTCGTACAAAAGCTGGTAGTATAAGCTTGAAAAAAGGGAAAATAATTATAATAAATAAATTTAAATAAAATATATTGATTGATACTCGTCATTGCCGTGGGGTACCGGCAGAATAGAATATTACCTCCCCTGTACAAGGTTTCATAAGAGGTGACTGACTAAGCGGAACCGGAAGATGACGGTATATCTACCCAAAACAGTTCAAATGCAACGGGGAGCAATAGGCAGTAACATTCCCATCGCAAAGCTATGCCACCAAGTCTAACACGGCAATTATGGGCAACAAAACCTTATTTGGATAGCTCTATGATATTGATTAATTATATAACATTTAAGTCGTGAGGTACCGGCAGAGTAGAATAGTACCTACCACTGCACTAGGTGTCGTAAGAGGCGACAGAGGTGCCAGCTCTGCAATTGCCCATCGCTGCAATAATGGGCAGAATTCCTCTTTTTGTAGAGAGGCCTACGTCCAACAGTGGATTTTAATGGCCGGTATGATGATCATGATTACAAAAAAGTGTTATTTCATTCATCATATTAGGATTCATTTTCATTATTTGAGTGCGATATATGACTGTCGGACAATACAGCAGTCATTTTCCATACTTTTTAATCTAGTATAATGCTAAAAACAATTTTAAATTACAAACTAATATTAAACGTCTGTTGTATTTACATATTTATAAGACTTTTCTACAGTAAGGCTCCACTTAAGGTGACCCTATTATTTTTTCATAAACTCCACACGAAAATAGATGGAAAGTTACTCTTGGACAAAGTAGGCTCATAACGAATTCGGTGCGAACAAGCGACGTCATTGTGGAGAAAACTTTTAGAAACTCCGTCATTGCAGGTTGAGGGTATTGTGGTAGTATGACGGTGTTTTGTCATCTGGCATAATCGCTTGCCGCATTTCACAACACACAATAGAGTTTGTTACAAGATATACATAACAAAGACAATGTAAAAATATTCTATGGTCCATGTAACAGTTTTTTTCTTTAATGCACTAATTCGTACAAACGTTACATATACGGAAATAACTCTGTCTTTCTATTTTGCTTACGCGATTTAACCGCCAAATTGAATTTGACGTAATGATTGGCACGTGAGGCTTGAACCTTTTTTAAGAATATTCACTCTTTTATCATAAAATATTATATTATTTGTTACTAGAAGAGTAGTTTGATGGTACTTTGTTATAATAATACTCTTTATTGTACACCTAAATTTACAAACAATATTAATAGTATGTTATACATAGTGTAGTGCAATTGGCGGCCTTATCGCATAGAGCAATTTCTTCCAGGCAACTTTTGCATAGAAATTGCGTGGAAAACATATTTACACACGAAATAGTACGAGGTGTAGCAAATAAATAAAAAATATTAACGTAAAAACATAACACAAACTCTTAAACTAAAAAAGAAAACTGTATTATATCCATAAAATAAGTACAGTATTGGCCAGTAAGAATGCTAGGTTATAGAATCGAAGTAATTACAGCGATAGATAATACTCCCTTCACTTTCTTCTTAAAGAGCGCGCGAATCGGATTGTTAAAGGGAGCGCATTCCACAAACGAACAGCATAAACCGTAAAGGATTTACTGTAGAATGTTGTGGATGATAAACGCTCTAATGACCTGCGGCTCCTCTCGTGATTGTCATCTAAGACGACGAAAAGATTTTTAAGATAAAAAGGAGAGAATGCATAAAAGAGTACCTTAAAGAAAAAAAAAGAAAGTATATGAGCATACCTGCGAAGGCGAATAGGAAGCTATTTAAGTTAATTACGAAATTCATATACATGATCATATTTACGTAAGCCAAATATGTATCTAATGCAGACATTTTGGAGACGCTTACACTTCTCAAGTTGGGACTCTGTTAAATCAAGGTAACTGGCATCTACATAACCAAAAACAAGACGAAGAAAAGATTGTGCAATAGCAATTTTGGTGGTATGCGGCCGGAAATTACGCAACCTTCTCAAAGATTTTTATAAAATTAAAGTAACTGATTTATTTATTATATCAGTTAACACTAATTTTATAAAAATATTAAAAAAGTATATGTTGTAAAAAATCAAAGCAACGATAACATTCAGGTAAAACCAAACCCAAGAAAGTATCACGACCAAACTATTTTTCATGATTACATAGTAGCGGTTATCAGAGAAAGTAAGTTATAAACAACTAACTTTTATGAATTTTTAAGGCAAATAATATTTTTAGGTGGAGCTATTAGAAGGGCGGCTTAGAGGGACGAGAAACGTTCACTACTATATTGAAAGTACTTCCTTCTTTACCAGCTGTAGTAATTAATCCACAGTGAGCCGTGTATCTGTTGCAATTGGATTGTATCATCCGTGATCCGATCCGATGATAGCATTACGCCTAACAGTTATTACACTATTTTAAAATGCGGCGGCCTATCTATTAGCCGGATTGAATGCAGCTGAGTAAAAAAACCGCCGGAATGTATTCGGCACCATACGCCAGTCAGTCAACACGGCTTGTTATTAAAGCAAGACTATCCAACCATTATTTATAATGTCCACTCAATTCACACAATACATAGTGATACATGACACAGAATTAAATACAATGCCAAAAAAATATTCCACAATATAATGAGTAGGGTCAACTGAAACTGAAATTGTGGTTAGGTTAGGTTAGAACTGCGACCACAACGAACAATCCGGCTATTCGTAGTCGTAACCACTGCATTTGAAAATGGTCAAGTTTTATATAACATCTAGCTGTAATACGGCGGATTATATAATGTGACTTCGACATATACATCAATGCAGCTCCTTAAATGCAACAGCACCAGTTTTTCAGTAGGCCTATCCAGCGTAAAAAAAATAAGGACAATAATCTCTCAGCATAATAATATCCTGGGTTGCTGATATACTATGATATTCCTCTTCTTCACAGTATACTTTCTTGCTTTGTTATCAAAAAACAGATAATGTACAGAAGGCAAAACTGTTTGTACATCACTTTCATACCTACGCTTGGCAATCGCACTTTGGCTTATGCACAAAAAACTATTGTAATAGCGGCATTCGTTTGTTGTTGTTTGATTTCATCATCAAAATCATACCAGCCATTTGAAGTCCCCTACAGGATATGTGCCTCTCCAAAAAAGAAGGTGTTTAGCCCATACTTGCCGCACTGGGCAAGCGTGTTAGTAATCGCAAGGTGCAGCTATCGTGATGGGAATACTGTATCGGATGGATATACCATCATCTGTCGGTTCTGGTAACTTAGTCTCCTCATACGAAACAGTGCAGTGGGTATTATTCTAGTCCGCCTGTACCGCACGGCACTCATATTCGATTTATTTTAGAATAAAACAGGACGAATATATACCCGTAATAACTAAAATATATATTTTTTCTTTTTCAGAGAAGTCACCAGTGCTCGCACTGGCAGTGCGAGCGAGTGACTTTGATTGACTGATTGGAAAATCAATCCAAGATATCGTACGTTACTTACGTGCGCACTTTGTATGGAGATTGACATCTGCACATACTTGTTTGCTATTGTTTAAACATTTAACGGGCCCGAAGCATGCACTTTGACATGCCCAATGACGCAGGTGGTAGTGATCCTATCTTTTGCGCCAAGGATCGTGGGTTCGATCAACATTTATATGATGACATTTATGTTTGTTGTGTTTGTGTCAGGGTGTTAAAATTATGTATTTAAGTATTATATTTGTGATTTTATTTTGTTGTTTGATATCTGTTACACAAGTGCTTTCAGCCGCCAAGCTCGGAGTCAGGTCTATCTGTGAGATATTGTGTGCCAAGCGTGTTTCACAAGTAAATGTCTCAATAATCTTTGTTATCATTATCAGGGATGGCTGCAAAATTAGGCCGGTGATTAGGGTCAAATTTATTCAACCATAATTATTAAAACACTGTACATTATGATGGCGGACCATTAGAAATTTAAATTTATCCGACGCCTCAACCTCCTCAAAGTACATCAATAATTGATTGTTCTTACTGAAGCAGGAAATAATATCCCACCTGAGGTATTATCTTCCGACCCTTATAAACGAAAGGGTTTAATATAAAGCCGTCGTCCATTGTGGGTAAGTTGGGGTTGAGCCTTTTATTGTGGAGTTTAATTCGTTTGATTAATAGTGGCGGTCAAATATTAGATGAAAGGTTCGATGTTTTATCGGAATGGGATCGGAGGTATATTTTTCCAGTTGGATTTGTGAGCCGAGAATTTTATCCTTTCATTCAATCTGGATTACTTCAATTCAACGGAGCAATTCCATTACAATTCGAACTCAGAATTCAAATTTTGCCAATGTCTTTACTGAACCTTACACATACTGGATATACCACATTTGATACTGTGGCTAGCTGTTTCCAGGAGCAAACCATTTTCTAGTTGATTTATCGAACGGTTTATTATCTACAAATGCATTGCACACATTATACAGTCTTTTTTAGATTCTTTATCTTCGTCATCATCAAACCAACCATAAAACGCCCACCGCTGGGCATATAATGGGGAATTAACGCGCTAAATGGGCGTGGAGGCAATCGCAGAGCGTGGCTTTACAATGGATATTCTACTGTCAATGCATCCTGTTGCATTTGAACTACGCTGCTTCGGATTCATTGTAACTAAACTGCCTTCTGTTTATTCCCGTACCTCAGTTGCTTCTGATGACACTATTTTGTTTGTTTACATCGAGAATGAGTCCCAAAAGTCACGTTTGTCAAAAATAAATTAACTTCAATGATAGCTGACAACAAACTTTTAACTTTCCCTGACGATATATAAAAATGGGATTGGATTCATATTTGTTCAAGTGTTTCCTTAGTCACAGACAGCACCATGCGTGTATCGATTTTATTGTTGGGATATTTTTTTTAAGAAATAAAATTTGAGGAAGTTCCAAAGAATTGTAGAAATTTCCAGAAAACTTATATATTCTTTGAAGTTATTTTTTGGATTAGCAGTCCTAAGGCATTTGACATAATAACTTATGGACAAAGGTTACCGGTTCGATTCTCACCCAGTACAAATATATGATGAATAATTGTTTTTATTCCGTGTTTGGATGTTATTTATATGTATATAAGTATTATACGTAATTCCTTTGTTGACTGCTAACCGTAGCAGAAGTGTTTTAAGCTGTCAGTAATTTGCGCTCAAGTATAGTTTAAAACAGTTGTGCATACATACATCACGCCTAAGTCCTAGGGACTATAGATTTCCACTTGTTACGATCTTTTCATACCTCTCCTGTTTCCCTTACTTGCAGTAATCCTTTCATATACGTTTGTTAATCTTGGTACTTCTGACCTGGCCAAGCTCAAACAGATGTGTCTTTCAAAATAACTTTTTTAAAATTATTTATACCAATTCGAACTCAATATACAAACACACGAATATAAATATCTTATAAATAGTTCTGACAAGGCAACATCTCTTTTGGTCAGTTTCTTTTTCATCAGTTTATATGAAATTCAGTAAATTCCTGAACTACCTATTTTGTTTCGTCGATTGAGGCTCTCTGCTTGCATCGGTTTTATGCAACGATCGGATGGCTTTTAATATTTTTTTGCGCATGGATGACCGAACTTTTGTCTGGCTCGGTCCGGATTAGACTTTGACTGCGAAATCATAACGGAAATTTGTTGACATCCCGGCTTTATTAAAACGTCACTAGAATGCCACTAAAATGACATGGATATGCTTTATGTACCCGTCTATCCGACCTCTGGCACCCAAGTGACAATAATATATATATATATATATATATATGGCAATCACAGGGTGGGGATGGGCAGCAGCAACCCCGTCGCGAAAGTTGCGCTCTACGATTACCAACACGCTGGTCCAGCGCGGAAGTAATGGGCAAGAAACTTCCTTTCTTTGAGAGGCCTATGTCCAGTTGTGGATTTTCAATAGCTGGGACGATGAACGTTAGCCCGGTTAAAGCGGATAAATCCTGGAATGGAATATCCATGACTTATCCGCACACAGAATATCCATTCCAGTTCTTCTCAATATTTGGATACACCATTACCAGCTATGACGAAATTATCAAAATACAATTAAAATAACTGACGAAGAACTTTGGTGAATTAATAATGAGATCATTCTAAGTGATAGCGTGGCCGCAAGTGACAAGTCGAGTTTAAGGTAATTTAAAGGAGTTCCGAAAGACCGCGTTCCCTCCCGCGGCGGACATTTGCGGAATTTCAACTCGCCCCATTATTATTGCCGCAGATAACTGCGCAGTACATTCATTAAATTAATTATTTATCTGTTTGTTTCTTTTGGAAGTTTACTCTTAGTTTAGCAATTCCAAGGAAACGTTCCAAGTGATTAAATGTCAACGAATATTTAACTTTTCAGTACTTAATTATTTTTATGAAGTAAATGACAGCGGTCTTCTTCGCAGTCAAAATTAAACATAATGTTTTGAAGACTGAAATATAATATACATATATTAATGAATTACTAGATGCGATAGTATAGATACTATTATGTATTGCAATATAGAACCTAATATAGTGAGGATAGAAAAATGCGTAATTTGCTTTGAGAGTTTTGTTCTGATATTTTTTTATTTGGGAAAGTCAAAGAATAATATTTTTAACTTTTCAGTACATTTGAATAAATGTACTGAAAAGTTCATTTTTCATCCAATTGAATAAATCTATTAAACAGAGCAATGTGCTTATTTTTGCGGACTTTTATTTTGTTTTAGTGTTGTGTTTTACCTATAAGTTAAATATAAAGTACTATATTGTTTCCATTTTTTATTTAAATTTAATTTTGCAAACATGACGTAAAACAGAATAAACGCAGGTTTTTCTCACTTTTATTTTAATAATTTCAAACGAAAATATCATCATCATCATACCAGCCATTAGAAGTCCGCCGCTAGACATAAACCTCGCCTATATAAAGAAAAATTGGGGAGATGTTCCCTTAGAGTCCAGTCCAGGTTACTTGGTTATTTCCGATTTTGTGGTCCTGTCAGAAGTCCGCGTAGTTGTATCACTTCTTTGTGTCCTCCTTTGAGAAGTATATTAGGTTTGAACTCTCTCGTTCCCAGACTTTCCAACGCCCTGAACTTTTGCAGTGATTTGGTTTACTTACACCATGCCACAAATGGCAACATTTATAAAAAAATACTAAATTATCTGCAGATCAAAAATGATGGGTAACTTAGGAACTATATTCGAGATATACTCATTATTGGTAACTGTATTGTGTATTTTAGGTATATACTTTCATTGCATGCGGAGCTAACTTTTAAGTGTCTGTTGCAATTAACGTGCATTGATTTTATATAGATACCTTTTTATATGTAATATTGTAAACAGATGTAAGGTGATGTAAATATATAAATAAATAAAAAGTGGATGTCCTATCACTAATATAATTATGACGAATAGGATCAAATTTAATTGGCAACTCAAATAATATTTTGATTTTGTTCTACAGCTATTAACTATACATCAGTAAATTCAAACGTAAAACACAATGTGTTATTTTATGTATTTCTCTGTAGTAAAAATAGAAAATCTAAATTCGTTATCTACACTCTTTTTTAAATTATTCATTTCACTCGTAAGTCTTTGGGTGTATACCCACACGAAAAGCCCATAATTTTTTAAAAGATCCTTCTCTAAATATAAGTTTAAATTTAAAAAGTATCTTTAAAATTTTCTAATTGGAAATATATCATTTTTATACTTCTATCTAAGGTGGCAAATAAGCATTCGACTCCCTTAATGGTAAACGGTTACGGTTATTTATGGATGCTTGCAACAACAGGGCTACCACATGACCCTTTTAATATTTTAGAAGTGAACACTTTCAGGTGGACCCCATCAAAACCTAATGGATAATAATGAAGTAGAAATACTTTTTTTTGGTTAAAATCTGTACACTTACTACACTTACACTTGAATTAGATTTATATATATATATATATATATATATATATATATATATATATATATACATATATATTATCTATTTGGATAAGGATTAACATCATGTTTATAAAATACCTCCAAATAATCAACAAACTTCGGTCATTTCTTATAACTTTAAAAAAACTATAAGAAATGTGAGTTAATCTCAAAAAAAGCAAGTCTATCTTATTTTGGAGTATTTTCAGAACCTTAAACGAGTAATAAACCCAGCATACTTGATTGTTGTGTTTATTGAACTGTTTACGCAGTGTACTCGATGGAAGCTTTCAAAAAGGAATATATTTTCTAATATTCGCAACACTTTCTTTTAATGCTCCTATTGGTCCCAGCGGGATATTGAAGAGCATAAAACTTTCTGGACAAATGGATTCAACACAAAAATAATTTTAGTATAGATACATCATCATCAATTCATATACCTACTTTTTCTTGTGGTACCGGCAGAGTGGAATAGTACCTCCCCCCTACCAGGTGACGAAAGAAGCGACTAAGATATCCGAACCGGCAGATATCGGGATGAGCAGCAGCATCTCCATGGCGAATGCTATGCTTTGCCATTACCAATATGCTTGCAAAGCGTGACAATTAATGGGCAAAATTCTCCCTTTTCTTGGGAAGGGCTATGTCAAACAGTAGACTGAAATGGCGTAGCTGAAATGTAATATGGTCATAACACCTGTTTAGGTAAGTAATTATGGGAAATGTTTACCATATAGTCTGTATCCAACGCGAACTAAAACGTTTATGCCGGCTAGATTACAATCTAAAAAAGTTAGTCTCCGGCTATTTTGAGTCGGCTAACCATAAGCATTCTCATAACCAAGTTTTCAGTTATATCTTCGAAATCATCTATCCTATTAATGTCCATACCACCGGAGACTTGCGTGTGACTTTATCGCGATCCATTTTTACTAAACGACGACAGACTCGAGCACTTTTTTTCCAACTTTCACTAAACATTATCATAACTTTAACTTGAAATTACAAACTTGTATCTTGTTTGAACAGACATAAGACATATTTTGCTCTAAATCTTAGCCATTATGCCGTAGATAAGAAGGGTTAATGTATAATTTTCGTGCCTCAACGTGAGTATTCAGTAAACAAAAACAAACATTAGGTGCTTTGTTAAATTTATACGAGTTGTTTGCGTGCATCGACGCATAGTTTTTAATTTTTATGAATTTGATGATTTTTTTTCATTAGATACTTCCTTATTGTTGCTTACCACCTTGGAAAAAAATAGCCCGCGGTTCTCTGTCACGGTGTTTTTCAGTTTAAATGCAATAAATGCCATTTGATCTACGCTGTTTTAAATGGATATACCGCCTAATATCTGTCGGGTCTTGTGCCTACTACTATTCTATTCTAGTACTACTCTGCCAGGTTTTGCTATTTTTTCCATAAAAAAATTACATAAATACTTACATTATACACCAACTTTCATTATTGCATTTTATTTATGTTTTAAAAAAATTCAATTTGTAATCATTTTGCCAAGAATTGTAAATAAATATATGTCAAATTTATAAAATACTTGATAGTAAATAATGTAAAATCCGTGGTATAATTAAACTTATACAAACGGTGAGTCCGGGCCAGGGTCTCATAAAATATTAATATACAACTTTATTTCTCTGTGAACTTTGACAAAGAATAACCTAATAAAATTATGAGGGAAAACTTCTAGGACGAAGGGTCGCCAGCAGAAAAAATCGCGGCTTTTTTCCGTTGAAAAGTTAAAAAGTTGGAGTTGTTTATAGCTTGGAGTACTACTTGTGACGTGATATTAAAATTTGCATTACACGTGGCTTTTCAGTAGTTCAAAAATATTACATTATATATTGAAAGTACCAATAAACGTAAATTATAATTTTAATATGGTGTTAACAAAAAACAGTCAAGATACCAATACTAATTTATACTTTTGGGTAATGTATAATAAGTACGAACACTCTTTGAATTAATTTAGAGACGTAATTTGTGGGGTAAACAGAATGAAGTGTCATATTTGAGAAAATTGTGTTCAAACATATTTTTCAGGTGTATGATATAAAATTTTCTTAAACAATTTGTGGTAACATTTAATAGTGGTATTATAATTACACACTAAATGTCATTAGGTACAAGTATTATAGTTTTCGCAATTTTTTTTAAATTAACTTGCGTGGCTTTTTACACCTATTTACGAGTATTTTAATTTATTAATGTTTTACAGTAATATACAAATTGTATATTATAATAAAACATTAAAAAGTTGAAATTATTATGTATTTCTACGAATAAGGTGCGGACCTCCAAATAGGGAAAAATTACCTTTTAATATCCCTCGTATTTGTCCGTCTCTGTATTATTTAGAACAAATATTTAAAATATGATAAGTATTTATATATATGCCCCGCAGAGGCCACAATAGAAAAAATAAACTTTACCGTATGACTTACATATCGTAAAGTATTTTTTCTTATTAATATTACCCAAGAATACATTGATTTTAGTTTTATTAGGAAAAAAATGTCATTAAGTAAGACATATTACACACTAAAAAAAAATTTAGTAATTTGTTTTATTATGTTTGTCTACTGTATTGTGACTTCCTAATAAAGCAAAATCTTTAATTATTATAGTTGCTATATCGATATAAATATATTCAATGCATAAAAAATCCCCGTTGCGAAAGCTGCACTCTGCGATTGCCAACATTGCCTTTCTAGGGGAGGCACAAGTCCAGCAGTGGACTTTCAATGACTGTAACGATGATGAGGATAATCTACAGTGCTGGTAAAATAAGTATTGCAATAACTCTCAAAAACATTAAGTTTTGTTATACGAAGAGAATTTTTTTATGTTATATTAATTAAAGTTATGCATGAAGTTAATACTATAACTAAACTATACGCATGTTATCTAGTCGTTAAATGTGTATGTATTTACTATTAATACTACTAATAATCGTTAGTGGTAACTTATAAATTGTTAAGTTTAACTAAATAAAAGTCTAGCTATATCCTAAAGTGGTACGGATTCTTCTAAGGTAAGAAGTGTGAGATAGGTACTGTAATACAATCCATATGCGACTGACAAACGGTGGGATGGTATGTCCTTTTTCTTCAAGTACTTAGGACATTTAATAAGCTAAAACGATCAGTGTCAGTTTTGCTAGCGCAAAAGTACTCATCTAAGGCACTTGCAAAAAGTAGTTTTACAAGGTTTAATATGAATGTTATTAATAAAAGGTAACTTTATATTTTGTTCTATTTATAACATTTACACTCTTACTACTCATAATGCATTAAATTCGGGTAGATTTGAACGATCAGGGTAACTTTTAATTATCCTTTTTTATAGACTATAAAACGAATTCAGCCGACATTAAGTCTTTTGTTTTTAATGTCATTAAGTTTTAATCGATTGCAAGAACTGTTTTCATGGTAAACCTGAATTGATATTTTAAAGATTAATACATTTATTTTTAGAAAGGACAGGTCGAAGTTACCCGGATAGTTCAATGTTACCCGGATTGGCTGTAACATAATTTTATGTACTAATTTTGACGCAAAACGAAATTTATGTTACTTTTTTATACTTATAATTTTATTAAAATTTTTGGCCAACCTTTCTCAAGGTTTGAAACGACAAAAAAGTAAGTTTTGCTAAGTAACGTAGTAATTAGCGGGTTAGCTGCTGTTAGACGTTTCCAATGTTTTCACACTGATACAACGTGTTTTTAAAGAACATTTAGCTAACTTTACAAACGTTGTTCTGTTTTAACTACCTATATATGTTTAACATGCATTGCAACTATAAATTGAGATGTAAACCATCCTTTCTCTCATGTTAGATCATACTGTACATAATTTGCAAAAAAAGTTAAGATTTGTTCAGTAGTTCACTTCATATAGACACCAGGACACAATTTTTTTATATATTAAGATATTAAAACTTAATGATCAATATTCCGGATCTTAGGTTTTATAATTTAAAAAACGACTTTTAGATAAAACGGAAGAATACTTGAAGTTTGATTTGGCTTCTGCTTTTTCTTTGAAATGAAAGTAAGCACTGATATTAGTTCCTCCCTATTGAACAAGTGTACTGACATTTGTATTTATTTGTTTGCAAATATTAGAAAAAAATTAATAGCAATAGAATAATGTTTGTTTTGTGATATAATTATAATAATGATACAACATTTTTAACATCTTTAGAATGTTGTTTTGTATTTTACTTTTTATTTGGTATGATACTTTTGATATAGACAATGAAACTGTGTCACGATTGGAAATATTACAAGTTGAGGTCTTCTCTTAATCTTGCCCATTTCTTCTTCTATTTGATTTGCTATGATCCAGTTTAAAGTGTAAGCGAGGAAGTGAAATTACTGGGTATTGTGACATAATATCTTAAAGTATCAGAGTTAGTAACGCGCGTGATATTCTTGTGATATTATGAGCGTCTGTAGGCTGTGGTGACGCTAACAATCACGCGGGCTGTATGCTTTTTAGTCAACCTTGTCTGATAAAAAAATTACCTCTCACAAATATTAACCAACATTTTCAACTATGTGTGGAAGCACCTCTTCGAGGAGCCGACAATTCGATCTCACCCGTCTTATAATAATGTAAAATTATTTACCTCTGCATTCGTATATTATCATCGAGTACAATAAAAGATCTATAATCTTTTTATATCTGTATAGTTGTAGTTTTAAATTATATAATTTTCGTAATACTGATGACTCTGATGACCCGACGGGATCGTAAGAGAGAGATCTAAAAATTAAAATTTTAATACATTAAATTAATTTTTAAATTTGGCCTAAAAAATTAGGGTGGTGGACACTGAGAGCTTATATAAATTTTTGGTATTAACATTATGTATGTGACAGTATTACTTAAGCATGCCTTGGTTTTTATAGACATTCATAATGTCCTTATATACGAGTATATACTGCCTGTGTATAGTCAGTATATTATTATTTTTTTTCTTTCAGTGACTTTTTTTTGAGTCTTTATAAATCGCGCAAATAATTCTGCGGCACAAATATTAAATGTAAATTTCAGCTGCGCTACCCCACAGTGACATAAAATTATTAATTTAATTAATTAATTGACGAAATTCGTATATTGTAAAAGCTGCAGAACTAAGTCTATAAGCAAGATCAACTATATGAGGTCCCCATTGTAGCTTGCTGTCCAGGGTAAGACCTAAGAACACCGTAGTGTTGACCATATCAAGCTCTACATTCTTAACAACTATTATAACTTCTCTCCAATATTAATGGACTTAGTCGATCCGTCATCCCGCATATCAATCACGCATATACTCGTGTATCCGCTTCCGTCCGCATGGACGGTTGCATTGCTACTCACATATGGTGGGCCCAATGGCGCAGACGGTTTTGAACCTATCTTATGCACCAAAGATCAGTTTTGATTTGTTATGTTTTGATTGATTTGATAATGTTTAACAGAAAGAATACTGTTGTTTTATTCGAGAGAAGTGTTAATATAAAAAAACAAGAACCACCATGGACAGAAATTAATTTTAAATAACTCTATGACTATTTTTCTCATCACCGGTATGTTTGAGAGATGATAGGAAAAAAAGAACATTAGTTCAAATGGAACTAGTCAAGCTGTTCTCGAGTTTAACGACATCTACTTTTGAGTAACGCTGCAATAGTTCTATTTCAAAACAAATCTATCGTCTCATTAATAGTAATATGTACAAATTTTATAATAGGTATTAAATAATAAGAATTGTTTAAAGATCCACAAGTACATATTCAAGTTTAGTTAAAACGAATAGTACCCCGCGGTTTTACCCGCGTATTACCTGTCTCCGTAAGAATAGAGAAAAGCAATTCAACTTACATGTTGATTGCTGCAACACTACAATTCGCAATTACTACAATAGCTTTGCATTATTGAAGTAGTTCTTGAAATAGGTGCAGGAGTTTTTCAATTTATTTGTTAGAGACTTACAGTGATGTATAGTTAAAAAAACCGACTTTATACTAGATCCTTGAATACTTAGTTTTAGAAAATACCTGTAACATATTGTAAGTTCCTATACAATTTGAGGGATGCCCTTAATTTCCCAGGGATTTTATGATCAGACCC
Source organism: Heortia vitessoides (assembly GCA_020976665.1). Taxonomy (NCBI): domain Eukaryota; kingdom Metazoa; phylum Arthropoda; class Insecta; order Lepidoptera; family Crambidae; genus Heortia; species Heortia vitessoides. The sequence continues at coordinate 5,823,516 of JACJUM010002525.1, read as the reverse complement.
GTTGAGCAAAAAAAAATTTAAATTATATTTCGTTTACAATTCTCGGAGATATCGTGAATGTAAAATACAAAAAAAAATAACATTAAGCCCACATGAGAAAACACTTTATTTTTTGAAGTTGCTTAAAAATATAAACGGAATAACCATATAATATAGAATAAATATATTTTAATATGCATTTAGTGAAAGGTTGCTAATTTGGAATTACAAACAGATCCTTACTTTTACTTAAATTTTAGTTATGTATGTATACACAGCAATAAAACTTTAAGCGTCAAAAGTAATACACATACAGGCGGCGTATTGAAAACCGCGACTGGAGAACCGGCAATAGATTCCGCCTCCCGCAAACGTGTGGGGAATTCTCCAACACCTGAAAACGGGTCACACGCCCGTTTTCATCGAATAACAAATTCGGCAAAACCGGTTGCGTACATGTCCGAACATATTCCGTCACGTGGAACCCGTGTAATGGAGCGTGGCCGTGATAGTGCCTCTCGTTATGTGCTTTTAAGTTGAATATCTTGTTTCGGCTACATTCCGGTATGCCGGATACCTGTGTAGACTACGCGTCACGGATAAATATAAAATGTTCCGTATCGAAGTGAGAAAATAAACATGTAAATAATTAGCACATACCCTGGCATGAACAAAAGCTGTATTTTAATACTTTTTAGAACTAATCGACGCGAAAAATGTGTACCCCCTTATAAGGATTACCTTTTTGAAAAGGTTTGTTTGGAGAAAGAAAAAGGAAGGTTTGTTTGGAGAATTTAAACAGATAAAATTAATGTTAAGAAGCATCAAGCTTTTATACAAAGTGCACTAGAAATACATTAGGTTCATTAGACCCGATAGCGCCAATGGTAGGCAATCTATGCTCCAAAGGTGGATAAACATTTAAATAAAGACAGTTGTGTTTGTTCTGTCTGTAGTTCAGTCTTGATCAGAAAACAATCAACAAAGCATGTGCCACCAAAGTCAAGACATTATATTAACATAAAGGAGTTCTTAAATCTTTATAGGACCTTGTAATTTACGCTAAAACTTAGTACTAATATCCTCATTGTAGTTTATGCCAAAACTATATTTTTGCTGGTATTTAAAAATCGATAGTGTTGAAATAAATGACAAGTTACGTCTTAATCGATTACTTATTAAATACCTATTTTCATTATTTGCTAGCTATACCTATAGGCGTATTGTCTTAAATAAGAATATTGTAGAATTAATGAAATAAAAGAATATATAATTACATATTCATTAAGTGACTAACGGCAGTTTTCGTGGTAGATAGCTAAAAATTGATCATACACTTCGTTGAGAACACCTGCTTTATTTATTTTTTACATTTTCTCTCAGCTCCTAAAACAGAAAATGGAATGGAATTTCTGCCGCAGGATAGCTGTATTTGCATTGCGGTGTTCTAGTGTTAAGGATGAGGGAGGCAGTGAATGTAATATGGCATAATATCCTCAACCCAAGTCACAAGGTAGGCAACGTTAGTGGTATCCTTGTGATATTGTGAGCGTCTACAGCTGCAGTGACGCTTACTATTACACTGACTGTATGCTTTTTTGTCGACCTGTCGTAATAAAAAGAAACTAACACAAATGTTCATTACATAAATCAGGTCAAATATTGGATCGAAATCGAACTCGTGACTTTTAGCACATAATAATATGGGCACCAACGAATTAGTCAAAAAGGCTAAGGCCAAATGAATTAATGGTAACAATTTACTTCACAATATTTTAAGTGAATAAATATTATGATGCCAATTTGTATTTGGCCTTGTCAATATTGCAATATTCGATATTAAGCAGTAAATTATAGTTTCCAGGACAGTTCAAAGCTTCCCCTTATTAACACACACCTATCCTCAAAAGTTTGAAGCTGGCTTTAATTTCTTATTATTCATTGCATCGACCTAGTTATTAACTGTTTGATATTCAATATTTGAGTTTTTCTAAAGCAATAATCTAATATAATGAACATACATTTGCTTAATGTCATACCATGGGGTACTGTCACAATAAAATAGTACCTCTTTTTGAACAGGTATTGTATAAGGCGGCAGAGACACTTGACTGAAAGAGGTACTTTAGAATACTCTATATCACATTTTGGCATAGCTTATTATATCCATGAAGACGTGACAATGTGTTCGAAGGGAACTTTCATAACGTATTTATATTTGGAAGCAATTTTTCACCCAACAAATCTTTCCTTTGACGGCAAAAGCGTCGTGTGTATGTGTACAGGCCTGACATAATTTGTGTCGAAAAAATAGTTGGATGGCCCAAACTGGAGAAAAACAATTTGTATTCCAAATATAAAACTGGGAGTGGGATGAACATATTAAAAATAAAAATATCCTGAGGGATCGAAGAGTTTGCTCTATAAACAGTGTTTACCGCTATCATTTGCAATTCAGGATGAACAGAACCTACTCGTGTATCATTTAATCTTACTTGAAATTCCCGGTGAAATAAAATGTAATCTAATTGTATCTGATTCATCTTTATGTTCCGCTAGTTTTTACCCGCGGCTCCTCCCGCGTGTATTTTACGGATGAAGGTTATTATGTTATTATTAAGATCGATTAGTTAGATAAAGCGTAAGAAACTACAAACAAACTCACTATAATATTTGTTAGTTGAAATTAATTTTTTTTATCAGATTAGGTTCAGATAAGATTGGATTTTATCCGATAGCGTGTTTTAAAATACCTAAGTGCCAGCTATTGGTTTTATGTAGAACTAAAATGATCGTATATTGTAAATTCAATTAATTTTTTGGGGTGAAAGGAAGCCAAACTGTTAAATATGCACTTTTTTCTTCAGTAGATGAACCGTAAAGAGGTTTAATTTTGTTTTTGTTATTAATTTGGACTATGTACTAATTTGCTTGAGAAATATCTGATGCCACGTAGTTCACATCAGGGCGAGCATCTAAGAATGTTTTCGTCACTAAACTTTGCTTGGCTATTGTAACTACTACTAGGCAGGCCCAGAAAATATCTCAAAATATTTATACTATCAGGAGGCGTATTTTTTTATATTAGACCAAGTTAACAAAGAAAGCATACACTCCGCATTATAGTGAGCATTACCATGCTCGTAATAACTCAAGGATATCACTCGCACGTTGCCAACAATGTGACTTGAATATAGTATGTCACATTATACAGTAATTTCAATACAACCTTCAAACCGCAACACAGCAATGCGAAAGTTTAGTAGAGGATTGCCTAAAGCTGATATAATGACTACTAATAATCGGTTAACTGAACATAAAAAAGCAACGACAACAGTATATAAGAAAATAAATTTAGTAAGAACAAATAAATTGTCAGCTTTAGTTAATCTTCAAAAACTACATCTGAACATACGCTTAAACATTACAACAAAAATAAGTTAATATAGGTATTTTATTTTAAAAAACATAAGAAATAAATACTTCGCCTCCAACCAACAAGGTCTGAAGAAATAACTTTAAATTCAGACCACACTCTTTTCGCTCAGCCCACAAATCTGCGGAGCCCTCTATCTTTTTGCAACACGAATATTATTTATTGTTCAGATTTTTCATGGGACAGGTGAGCTCGGGAGTTCCGTTTCGCAACTATTCGGTCACAGATGCAAAAGGAACCCTAATTTATTTATAATATGCTGCATGTCGTTTTTAACAACAGATTTTATGCTAACGAAAACTTATGAAATTTAAATTTTCTTCGTTATTGTAAGCCAGTTGGCCGACACATGCGGTGCTTAGAAACGAGCTATATTAAAACTAACTCAAAGAGTAAGCTTTATTTTGAAAACAAACCAGCTTTAATCTGTGTTCAAGAAATCCATGTATTAAATAAACATTTTTAGTACAAATAGATACAATTTACATTGATAACATAAAGGTCGTTTATTTTCTATTTATATTTTTTTTATATATGTACTATTATATACATATGAAGGATTTAACGCTAAGTGAGATTGTGTGTCAATGACCAATTATGTAAACAGAAAAGGGACCATAGCAATAAAAAAAACAAAAATTAATTGTAATAGATCTATAAATAACTAGTTTTCCACCATTAACCGCAAGGTTTTTATCACATACCTGAGGAATTCTTGTTATTCCAAGGAGAATTTTTTAACGTTCACTTATCTATACAGTGGTTCAGTTGCAGGGCAGTGTCGAACTATGGAATTCTTCGGATTATAGAGTACTGCCTAAGTCCCCCTATAGTTCGGATTTTTTTACAAACGGGTACCTTGTTATCCGAAAAATTACAGAACCAATGATAAGATTCTTTATACATATTATATATACATATGTACATACATGTGCTCTGAAGTACAAATCATACTTGTAGACCATGCCGGATTACCGGGGGTCCACTATACTAAAAATGTGTTACGTTTCCATAGAGAAAAAAAAAATTCGTAATTATAAGTATCCGAAATATTATTCTACACTCTCAATATAATCTTTGTGGCAAATTTCATCCATATTGGTACAGCCATGGCGGCATTAAAAAGTGGCATGTCTATACTTATACTTATATATTACTTACAAACTCTCACGTTAATATTATGAATAAGGATAAAACACAATATAATATGTAGAGTTGAGAGTCTACCAGTAGAGTAGAAGAGTACTTCCCTCAGTACCAGAAGTCGTGAAAGGCGACCACGGTACCAGAACTGTCAGATGGCGGTATATGCATCCAAAACAATGCAGCTCAAATGCACAGGGTGGAGATGGTCTGCAGCATCCCCGTCCCGAAAGCTACGCTTTGCGATTGCCAACACGCTTGCCCAGCGCGGCAATTATGGGCAAAATTCCGCTTTTCTTGGTGAGGCCTATATCCAGCAGTAGACTTAACGGGGCTGATGTGACGATATTTAGGACATGCAAATTTACTCGATATTTAATAACATCTTAGGTGCTTTTCAATGCTTAATTTTTGTTGACTACTGTAATCAAATATCTTGCCTTTGAACAAATGCACGATATTTGATATTTATTTGAACATATATTTCTCAAAATTATTGAAGTAAACTCAATTTGTTCGAATCACAAATAAAAATAAACACTAGCTATTTCTAATATCAGTTTGTTAAGTCAAAATTACGTTACATTTTACATGAGAAAATCTTTCAGCGTCTTCTTGTTAATATAAATAAATTATATATTAGAAGAAACATATTTGTTTTTATTCCTAAACAAATTAAGCATTCATAAGCATTTAATTCTACTCAATAATAACAAAAGACGAATGAATTCGTGTATTTTCGATTTGATCTTATCGTACATAATTAAATACAGCTGAATTAGATATTCACAGAAACCAGCTCACACGCAATTTATTTATGTCATTGTAAACAGATTTCGCGAGAATTCATTAAGGACAAATGTTTGTTTCTCTTCTTCACCTCTTGTTTATGGAAAATATAATCACTCTAGTTAAATTAACGTGCAACATCTACATTTATTAAAAGATACAGTTTGATTATAAAATACGTTACCACACAGAAATCAAATCTGTTCGGAGTTACTATTATTTCTCCTTTATTAGGGGACAATTTTTGTATACATAATAAATATTTATAACTACAGTTTTCATTATTCTTCTGTAGTTTTCGTATATAATTGTAATTGAACTAAAACTGTTGAAAAATTTTAATCACTAATAACTTCAAAAGTTGTTTGTTACGTTATAAATGTTAAGGAAATAGTTTTATATATGTCCAATATTACAAAATAACTAGGAAATAAAATATAGAGTTCATTGATCTTATGAAATTATTCATGTCCACGCACAATGTTTCGAAATTTACATTTGTCGATCTTATGCATTTGTAAATACGGTTCAAAACAGCATATTTGGCGTAAAGATAGTTGTTTCGGGGAACGCTGTAGCGGTGACATGTCTATTTAGTTAGCTGAATGGAAGATTGATGGACTGTTTCACCTTGTGGAGATGACATAAACTGGCTGTTCTAGTAAATCTGCTACAGCCTAAAGATAAAAGAAGCGAGATAGAAAAATGTAAGACAAATAAATATGTTTTAGTGTGATTCCTAACAATAGTAATTACGCTTACTTGCACGAATTTCAGAGCAGCCATCATAAGTCGAGCAACTTGTGGGTGATATAAAGAAAATGTTTCTTACGATCCAAAACTACTTACCGACCTTATTTCAGGGCAGTAAGCTATAGTTTTGATTGACCAGCATAGGAACGTGACTTATAAATCAAATCAATATTATCCTTATACAAATAAAACAGATTGAAGTTGACATTGTTTGTTGAGTGACAAAAGGGGAGAATATTTTGAAGAATCATAAGGTTAAATGTTGGATGTTAAACTTTTGTTTGAGGTTAAAAGTCGACGGGAGCAGCTCACTTGAGGACTGTGTATGTGTTTAAAAGCTAGAGAGTATACCTTATATTTAGGGCGTCTGTATAGTTATCTCACTTCTACCGCCAAACAGCAGTGCTTGCATTGTTGTGAACCAGTTTGAAGGGTAAAATGCAGTTACTACTAATATTACATAATATATTCAGCGTACAAGATTGACGAGATACGTTAATACAAGCGTTAATAGACTGAGGTGACGTTCACTATCACGCAGACTGTAAGATTGCTAGTCCCCTGGTCTAATTAGCCTAGGAAAAGCTGAGCGGTAAAACCCGAGAAGCCCATGAGGCATGAGGTCGTACCTACCACTAATATAGGGGATAGTGAAGTCATTCCGAATTGCCATCTGAATAAATAGCAATTCAATGTTAATGGTACACCAATAATAAACAATGTGTCTTCTTTATGTTTCGTTCAAAAACATTTCGTTTATATTCATAAATCCTTACATTAAAAAAAGGCAGTGTGTTTGGCAGTCTGGTTGTTGCTTTTACAGGTTAACCGGTAAAGCAGTCTTGATAAAATTTTGCATGTACACCTTGAACGTTAGAAAACTAGATAAGTAACTTTTAGTCCCGGAAAATCCTTGCTTTAGTTACGCGATTTAAAGCTTAAACGTGCAGTGATGGGTGGTAAGTATAAGTATAAAAAATATGAATGTAAACCACTGTGTGTCCACTCATTTAACATGTGTCCGCTCACTGGCGTCGGTCAAACTAAAGGTTGAATATGTCTGAAGTGCGCGTCAAAGCACAGCCATTAGTAAACATTCATAAAGCAAACATTCAGTCTCATTAAGCCGCGCTAACCCCCCCCCCCCCCCACTACCAAGGGTCATTTATAGACGGCAGGTATTAGACCTCCTTTCAAAGCGTACGTTTTATTTGTATTAGTAGCTTTGAACATGAAGCGGAATGTATATGTGTGCCCTAATATGTAATTGCAGTTTATTTTGTATGGCCATTTAGATTTTAAGCAGTTTATATTAAAGTGGGGCCACTCTAGTGCTGTGAGGTACCGACGGAATAGTACCTTCCACTGCACCAAGTGTCGTTCAACTGGCAATTAAGGTACAAGAACCAATTGATGGCGGTATATCATCCGAAACAGTGCAATTCAAATGCAAAGGGCAGGGATGGGAAGCAGCATCCCCGTTGCGATAGCTACGCTCTGCGATTACCAACACGCTTGGCCAAGTGCGGCAATTATGGGCAAATACCTCCTTTCTTTGATAGGCTTATGTTCAGCAGTGGACTTTCAATGGCTGGTATAATGAAATGAAAACTCTTGAATGAAGAAAATAAAAGATTTTCTTTAGGCTTGTAATAGCAATGAAGATAAATAAATGATTCTGTTTTCAGTTTCCTTATTTTCACAGGTTGAAACTTTTCACTTTCACGTCATACGAAACAAAGAGGAGGCATTACTGATTGAACCAGTAGTAAATAGGACTTCAGTACTTGTTTGTTAATTTTTTTTTTACATTCTGTACCTGATTTCCCGTTTTAGACGTTTTTATTTTTTTTCTTGTCGTTATAAAATCTGTGTATCCTAATATCATTTTTCTTGCAGGTCTTTGATCAGTGAGAAAGCTTTGCTCGTGTAATGGTACTTTCTTTTATTTAGGGCATGTACATTAAGCAAAATCCGAGCACTTACAAGAAGAAATGTCGAATAAAACGTTACTTGAAGCGAGGAAGTCTTCTAAACGCTATGTAAGAATATTTGGATGATGCAAGTATCTTAAAATATTTTTATATTTGAGTTTATATGTTTTACTTTTGTATCTGATAATATCGATATTGATGCTTATTTTTCATGTGTTTTTATGTTCATAGCTATAATATCAGAAACTTCTTGATGACTAGGTTCGTGTTCTGTGTTTGTGGTCGTTTTTTTGAAGTCTCCTCCAATTGTTATATTTAATTACATTTTCATAAGTTGGAAGCAAATCATGTATAAAATATAACTATCATCAACAAAGAGTTGATGATAGTTATATTTTATATATATATGCCGCAATGTTGTGCAGTACCTTTTTGTTCGGAAAAAAAGGAGGACACATGTTTCCAAAGGACAAAAATATTCAAAAACAGTCGCTTGTGGCGATTCGCAGGGTTAACTATAATGCAACAAAACATTCCCGGGTTTGCAAAAAACATTTTAACCCTGAGGATTATGTGTTACTCAAATAATACAATACAGAAAATCGTAAGTCCTAATTATCGTGATTGAAGTAGGTAACTTTCAAGTTACTTTCATCTTTTGTAATCTTTGTTTATAAATTTTCAGCTACTCCTAAATTAAAGCCAAAAGCTGTTCCTAGTTGACTTTCTTCGAACCAGGAGAGTGAAAAGAGAAAGGAATCGAAAAGAAAACGCGCAGAAAGAGTTCGTCAACGTCAAGAAAAGAAACTGGAAATTTTCACACTTTCTCTTTGTTCACACTTCTCTCTAACATTTTGTTAGTAAATGCTAAATATTCTTAATTAATAATAATATATGTACCTATACTGACAATAATTTCCCTTAAAGTATTCATATTTATTATAACAAAACATTAATTATCAGACTTTAGAAGAAACTTGTAAAGAAGTTGAAATTGAATTTGAAAACAAAGATGTCTCAGTACACACTACAGTGTTCCTTATGCAAGTGTGAAAAGAACTTAAGTATATCCACTAAGTATAGCCACTCAACACAATACACCGAGTCGTTTTGTAGTACTACTATATTTTCCTCAACGTTTCGAACAAAGTTATTGTTTCAGTCATAGTCTTGAAGTCTATGAAAAGAAAAAAACATAGCTGTTACTTCGGCAAACTAGGATACTTTTAGCAAAAAATAAGTTTGAAAACAGTAAACAAACTAACCTTTGAATAAACTGCTTTTTGAGGCAGCCTATTTTTGCGCCTCTTTTCCTTAATTTCGATTTTAAAGTATTTATATTCAGGGCTTAATAATCCATAATGGCGATGGAGATCATTCTTCAACTATTTTGACTTTGAAAATTGACTTTTTTGAACCTCACGCGACACTAGCGCCTCTAGTGCCCAAATCCCACGCGATAGCCCCCATTGGAATCTCTTTTACGCAACCTTGGGATAGAAATAAATATCTGCTATATAATGGGTTATCTGGAAGTACCGTACAAGCATTAAATAAATATTTTTAAATACACATATATCTGAAAATGTCAATGAATGTTTCCAATTTTAATTTATTTGTGACTATTAAAGTATGCCTTAAACTACCATAATCTAATATTTTCTGCATCCAAAGGATGCCTGTAAGAAATTCACTGTTAGCGATATGGCCGCCTATTGTATTATATTTCATGTTATTACATGTTAAAAGGTACCAACTAAGGTACCAGAACCGATATATGGCGGTATGTCCATCCGAGTCAACTGCAACCCCGTCGCGAAAGCTGCACTTTGTGATTGCCAATATGCTTGCTCAGTGCGGTAATTATGGGAAAAATTACCCCTTTCTTGGAGAGGTCTTGGTCCAGCAGTAGACTGCCAATGGCTGTTAAGATGGGAAGTATTATTTTTACTTTTAAATTGTCAAATTATTAAAAAAAATATATGTCATTGAATAGCCCATTTAAAAATTGTATGCTGACTTCAGGCGAATTAAAAACTAAGTTTACATCAGATCCATTACGTAAATTAAAAAACAAAACACTTTAAGTTAAGCTATATTGACATGCGAATACACTTCTAGAATAAATAAACATGAAGAAAATAAATATATTTTATTTGTATAGTAAATAGTATTGCGTATATATTTATTCAGTCCCTTCATGGTTAATTCGGCGCATTTGTGCTCTCAAAACAGCGCGGAGGTGTATGAAATCACGATTAACATATAGATGTCCCACTCGACCCCACAAGCCCCTTTTAGCGAAATTACAAAAGACACGTTTTAACAAGGTCTTGTGAAAGTTTGTTGGTCCCTGCATATACAATACAGATTAAAATCTATTGCTTGGAAAAAGCGTCGAGGATACAGCACGGAAAATATACATAGGTGAGAATTCTAGCCTGTGGCAACTGTTGCGCTAGGGTTGTCAACTCGGGAATAGGAAATGAGGCGGGCGTTTGTGTTCTGACAATAGAATTCATTAGCATGCCCTGGGGAAAGCTCACAACAATAAAAGGTTTATTTTACGCCGTTTAAAAAAACTGTGCCGAGGGGGAGTTCAGCCGGAGATTGTTGAGTTTAATCTAAGAAGTCATTAGTACGCGTAATAGACATATTTAGTATTATATTAAGGTAGTAATCAATTGCTTCAACTTCTTTATTTTACTCATAATTTCTATCTAAAGGTTGCATGGAAAAGACTTAAAAATGTTATTGTTTTATTTGTTGTTTTAAAAGTAAATTACTATATTTGTATGATGTGAATTAAAGTGTTTATATAGTTTAAAAAAATACTATTGAACAATCTATAACGCATATTTAAGTAAAATAATACCATCACTAGATAGGTTCTAAAATAAATTTAATGCGTGAGCTAAGTAGAGAAAAAACCTTGAAAGTAAATGTGGTGGTATATATTTATAGATCTATAAAAATGATAAAAGAGAAAATGAATATAGAGAAAAACACATATGAATTTAAAGAGAAATTGTTATTATATCATCAGGTTACAAGGTGTTAAAAAAAAAGAAAATAAAAAGACTATGTTGATCCACACAACAAACTCGCCGGCGAGTGCGTGATATCTCCTCCCACATAAGGTATACTGATGTGGACATTCTATCGCTGCTATGGTTTTACGATCCACAGGTCACAAAGTTGTACATACGTTTGCAATATACAAAACTAAAGTTACCTCAGGATCTTTACATAATAAATTAACGTATGCAAACATAGTGTTACTTAAGAGTCTATGTAAAACTTTCTATGTAATATTTGTCTTTTCAAGTAACTAAAAAAAATTGATTGCACTCCCTAAGAAAGGAAGCCTCAATGTTTACACATGTTCGGCTATCGTATCGTAATATAGAGAGAGAATTGCGAAATCGGCATACAATAGTTGTTACACAAGGCAAACAATATCCTTTCAAATCAGATATATTAGAGGCACATTCGGATCAACTTTATCCGATTAGGATTGGCAATACGGCCATTGTGATTTTCCGTATACTATCATAAAATATTCACTAACAAGTTGACCCTTTGTGTGATGTCAATAATTCACGTTTTGGTCAGCTATTTTTTAAATCTTACCTGCTATTGGTGGAAGTATGTTATAAAATGTGAATTTATAATAATAGAACATTGCCACAACATCTCATACATTGACCTGACTCCGTGGTGAGTCGCTTAAAGCACTTGTGTTACAGACAACACAAGACCTACTTAAATACATATATTTAACACCCAGACACAGAACAAACACAAATATCATTATATACATATTTGCTCTGGGTGGAAATCGAAATCACGACCTCTGGCGCACAAGATAGGATCACTACCATCTGCGCCATCAGGTCCACCAATATGTAAATTATTATTCACTTTTCCTTGACTGTTAAGAGCAACAGAGTATTGGCAGAGTAGAAAAGTACTCAATATGTACTAAGTGTACTAAAATGTGATGCAAAGGAACCGACAGATGGTCTGAACTGGATCAACTAAAATTGGTACTGTTACTGGCGTAACTCTAGGCAAAGCGTTGACATTCAACAGCTGACCTAAAAATTCGTTATTACCATTGGGTAATAATCACAAGTAAGATGGAAATCAACAGTTGCTTTAAATTAATGTTCTTACTGGGCACTGGGTAAAGACTATTTTACCCAGTACTAGGTCAGTAGACCTGATAAACACTATGAGAGAATAAAAAGTATAATCCATAGCCTGTAGGTTTTAAGGACTGCGAATTTAGCCGGGTTTATCGGCTGAACGAGCTATCGGAAGTAGATAATATCTCAAGATAATCAATTTGCGGTCACCCATCCCAACGAAATGTGCCGAAAGTTGCTTAACTTCACTGATCACAAGCTCCATAAAAGAACACCAAAATTGGTTGAGCATTTTCCAAGTGACTGTTAATAATATTATGCCTCAGTTTAGAATGCTAAGCCTGGATAATGTTTGATTATTATAATTTCATATATTCAAATGATGTATCACTACTGGCTCTATTTATCACTGAAAGCTCATATTGATTTAGGATATGAAGCAGATGAATTAGGAATAGCTCGAAAATTGTTTTGTTCATTGGCATTCTTTTTCCAATGTTTTATCGCTTATTTATTCAATCATTGGCTTTGACTTGGCACTGACTAAGAGAATGTTAAAAATAAACTTGAAAACGAGTATAAATATCTACTAATCCTTGTTCCTCATTAAAAATTACGCAGTTGTAAGCCTGATTGAAGTTCTCGACGTAGGACCATTAATTATTACTGGAAAAAGTCCAAAACAGGTGTTTATTGGGGGCATCGATCAACCTTTTTGCAAGAACTCTGAAGAAGACAAATGGTAAATACAAACAATCTATCTTAGTGGGGATGTTAAAAAAACACTCGCAAGATAATTTCAGCTTCCACTATCCATAGGTCTCGATCCATAAAGTTTTAAGGTCAAACACGAAGTTTATAATTGCAATTGAAGCATCGAGCACAAAGCTTTTTGCTGTATGTATTCCTCCGTGGGGTACTGGTAGAGTAGAATAGTACCTCCCCCTACACTAAGTGTATAGTGGATTATACATAATCTCAAGTAACTAGAACATAAAGTATTAAAGGAGCACAAATAAACACACACACACACATATATATACAAAAGAAGAAGTTGATTGACTGACGGACTCACTGGCTGACATATCAACGCAGGGCCAAAACTATAAGGTTTAGAAACTTCAAATTTTGCACAGAGATTCTTTTTATAAAGTAGGGGATAGGGAAATGCTTTTAAAAACTGAGGTAATTTTAGGGCTTAATTTTACTAAGTGTGTAAATTGGGGGTTCAATTTTAGTATGAAATTTTACTGTTTTTAAAGTTATTCCAATAAAATTCAGTGTGAAGGTTCTCCATGAAAAGTCATGAAATAAATATTTTTCTGAAAATTATCCCTTCAAGGATAAAAAAGGGTGCAAAGTTGGTGTGAAAGTATAACAATTTAACGCGGTTAAAACTAAAGGGCATTTCTACTTCATTATATAAATGTTTGCTATGGGTGGAGATCGAACCCACGCACTTGGTGAACAAGATGAGACTCACCGTACCATCTTTGAAACCAATAAATGCTGTCATGACGTTGCGCCCTGCGATTGTCAGGACACCTGCCTAGCGCGTCAATTGTAGGGGAATTTATTCCTTTTTTCATATGCCCATGTTCAACAGCAGAAGTTTGACGGCTGCTATGATAGTAATAATTAATGGTGTACCAAAACTTAAATGATACTCACATTTCAATTTCGTTAGAGAGTTTGGAAGCTTATTATTGATTCCTAACAGGATGACGAGGAATGGATGTTAAGATTCAACATCCAGCAGCGCTGGATTGATATCAATATAGCTAGATTTGTCTACAAAAAATTAAAAAGGCGCTACTCAAGCAAAGCCGCGAAACTGAGTCTATTCTTAATATAAAAATAGCCTAGTGTCAGAAATGAATATTAAATCTTTTTTCTTTTTAAATATCTTCAGATCAAAGTAAATGTTGTGACAACAAAAAGAAAGGAATGAAGAAATGAAGGACCCAAGAGAACATACTTTAACCAGGTAGAGTTAATAAATAAGGGCCAAGTCAAAAGTAATGCGGAAAGTACTAATGCGAGTAGGAGAAGCGAGAGAGGTATACCAAGATAGTAGCAAGTGGGAATCTATAGTCTATGCCTAGCCCGATGGGTCACAGGCGTGATGTATAAATGTACGAGTATGTATGTAAAAATCTATAGAATAAGAAATTATTTTACTTTGTTCAGAAAAGTTAAACGTGGCCTATCAATTAGTTAGGTGAGGATTCGGTTGACATCCTCCGTAATTGTTCATTGTACCTTGAAATCATGTATTTTGGAGGTAAACGATAATTACGAAACCTCAGAGGCGAGATTTGAGGAGCTTGCAATTGTATTAGAATTAATTACAGAGTTGTGAGTAACGTTATCATCATTATGACAGCTGATTTTTATATAATTTTTAATTCAAAAAATTGGTTAAATGGATATACTAGGTAAGGTCACTACTATATACATATATAGGATGATATATATATATATATATATATAAAAGAAAAAGCTGGCGGACTAACTGACTGAATGACTGACTTACTGACATATTAATGTAGAGCTCAAAGTATATCTTTATATATATATATAAAGTATATCATTTGAAATTTAGCACACGGGCTTGAATTTGAACGTATGTATTAAATTTTGATGTTAAATACCAAAACGCCAATATAAATAGCTCTATTAAATTAGATAGTTTTTAACCATAAGTTACAGATATCGCGGGAGAGTCAGTCTGTAATTACTTACAAATACTAAAACAAAATAAATCCACGTTCCAATAGAATAGTGTAATATATTCTTTTAAAACTGCCGTCGTATTTGTTTATTTCTATTTCTATTTATCAATACCCAAGGTGTGTCCCGAAGAATACCTATTTTCGCCGTATTTGACAGCAAACTTAATAAAACTTTTGAATGCAACCTTTGGGCGGGAAAGTTTCCGGAACAGTGGAGAGATTGCCGTGATTTATGCTCGCAGTGTAGTTCCTTAGAATTGAATTGAGATTTTCGTGGATTGTAATTCTTTATAAGTTTCTGCACCAGATATTTATTTCGACTTATTATTTTTATCTTTGTGTTATTATGATAGCTAGTTATTGGAACTGAATTTTATAGAACAATTTCCACCAGGTATCAATACTACTTCGCTATGTTATTGTTTGCATAGTCGCCTATACTCTTCAAGCCATGTCCCGGAATCTACAGTCGGCTCTATATTTTCCATCAAACTCGCCTGAGTAACTACAACCTTGAGTTGTCAATACATTAAGTACATATGAATAAGCTAATAGAAAGCATGCTATGTGCAAAATCATAAGGTGCCAAATAATTCGTCATTAAAAAATAAATAAAAATAATTTGTATCGTAGAACAATGTAACGTATATTTTGTGCCCAATTGTAGATTTTGGATTATATTTTGGCAACCAAAAAAAGTTTAATAAGACCAAGATATTTCAAACCATTATAAATATAAGATACTAAAAATAAAATTAAATTTGGGATAGTAGATGGTATTGGGCCATAACAGGAGACATAGGCGAGTCGGGGTAAGTTCCCTCGGGTTACGATGTAAAGTAGAGACTAAGCGGAAGAAAGTTGCAGAAGGATAGTGACCATATAACATTTGTACAAAGAGATAATGCATATGAGTTTAAAATATATATGTTACCGTTATATTATACAAGCATGATATCTCAACGTTTAGCAAATATTAGCTTTTGCGGAAAGTCGTAACATCAGAAGCTGTATTCCAGTTTTCTATTTGAAGTATGGAGTTTCACACATTGCATTATATTCCCAATGGAGCAGACCTTGAAACTAAATACGAGGTCTCATGCTCGAAATTCAATAACCCTTGGTCTCTGTATAGCACCAGCCAGCAAGGATTATTAATTAATAGCAAAAAGCCCTTTAAAGTATCGATTTCGTACTTCAACAGGGCGGCTTTAATAATTCAGTTTAATTATTAAATTCTCGTTTCATAAAAGTGTTACTCCTCATCTATTTTGTGACTCACTTTACACTTGATTTAATTTTAAAAAATCAATGATAAGGTTACAAATATAAGTTTAATTTTTAGTTGGCAACAATACCACATATACTTCATATTGAATTAAAAAGGTGAAAAAAAGTAATTTTGCCACGTAAATTACCTATTGCTACTAAAAGAGGTTTATAAATTAACAGGTTTGGATATTTACTCGTAATCAAATCTGATACTGATATAAAGACGTTAATATTCATCATTATATCAGCCATAAGACGTCCATGGCTAGGCATAGGCCTTCCCAAGTAATTTCCAATAGGTTGTATGCGGCCTGCGTCCAGAGCGATCCTGCGGTTTTAGTTAGATCGGCTGTCCATCTTGCGGATGAACGTACCGGTACGTGGTCTCCATTCCAGAACCTTACAACTCCAACGGCCATCGGTTCTGCGTACCAAATGCCCTGCCCACTGCCACTTCAACTTATTAACCCAGCGGGCAATTTCGGTAGCTTTGGTTCTATTACGAATCTCTTCATACCTTATTTGATCGCACAAAGAAACTCCGAGCATTGCCCTCTCCATAGCTCGTTGAGCTGCTTTCAGTTGGCCAATAAGCCCAATGGTAAGACACCACGTTTCGCAGCGATAGGTAATCGCTGGTAACACACATTGGTCGAAAACTTGACTCTTGCTCGACTTGAGGCACTGAGGTATGTCGGACGAAATGTTTCGCAGTTTTCCGAACGCTACCTAGCCGAGTTGGATTCAGCGATTTACCTCTTTCTTGAAGTTGGACATACCTAATTGGACTATTATTTGCCCTAGGTATACATACGAGTCAACAAATTTAAGAACCGAGGTCTCAACTAAAACTGGGGTGGGTACAACATAGGCATTACACATTACTTTAGTATTCTCCATGTTCATTTTAAGAAAACCTCGTTCGAGTTTCTCACCAGGGCTTATCCATAAATCCTTGCCATTCCCCAGGAAATTGAAGGCGTTTTCCAAAGTGGCATTAAACAGTTTTGAAATTATGACGTCTCCCTGTCAAACACCCCTTTTTAAGAGGAATAGACTTTGAACTCTGTTCCTGTACTTGGATCAACATACTGGCCATGTTATGCAAACACTTTAACACTTCGATGTTTCGATAGTCCATATGGCACCGTTGAAGAGATTCAAGCGCCCACGTCTCAGCCAAATTGAAGGCTTTCTCATAAAATATTATTATAATATAATATATAATCACATAATACAATCATTATAAATGCAACTCCTTAACATTCGTAAACCTTGTTCTATATTGTAATTTATAATGACAGTGTGAAAAATTTATTGACTGTTATTAATATGATATATTTTTGTTAGAATCAGCAGTTTATGTTTAAAATAACTGTAAAAATATTGTCCGAAAGGTCGACAACCCGCGAAGTCCCTGTCAAATTGTAATAACAAGCAGCAGAGCGTAAATCACGCCAATCTTTCCGCGGCGTACCGTAACTTTCACGGTAAAGGTTGCATTCAAAAGTTTTATTAAGTTCGCGCGTCAAAGCTTTAGTGGAAACAGGTGGGGCCTTAGCCGTTATATTTCAAAATTTGCTAACTAGTTTGAATCAACAATTCGAGAGTTGGTAACGACACAGAGGGGTGACGTCATAGATTTCCTGCATAGAATGTTCCTTTAATTAAATGTGATTGAAAGTACGAGGGATTTTGATTAATTAAAACACGAATTTATTTATAGTGTAGTATATATATACACAATTGATATAGTGGCTATAAAATGTGGATTATGTTGCTTTATGTTGTGCATTTTATAGAAGTTAAAAATATTTAAACCAAAACACTTTTTACAATTCGATTATACATCACGACAGCGGTTTTCAAAAGAAAAAATAATTATGTTTGACATAACTTTAAGAAGAACAGAATATTTATTACTATTACTTCTAAATTCGATAGCTTAATTCAGAATGTTATCTACATAAAAGTTGTTATATGTATATAGTGTGTTAGAAAAATCAAGGAAAGAAATAGCAATACTATGATGTACTATTTTTCTTGATATTTATTAATGTTATTTGCATGCTAACATTCTGGTCGAATTTTTCTGAAACACATAAAAAAATAGGTTACATTATGTGTCTTGATCAATTAAATTTGACGGGCTTGATAAAAGTAATATTTGAGCCCTAAATGTCGTCGGGTTTGATCCCCACCCAGGACTACAAATGTCAAACGATATTTATGTTTGATTTGTGTCTTCGTGTTGAGTATTTAGGTATTATATTTATGATTCTTCTGTCGTCTAATGTCTGTAAAATAAGTGATTTAAGCGTCTTATCACGGAGTCAGGTCAATATATGAGATGATTTGTGAATTTATTTAAAAAATGTTAAAAAAAATGTTATTCAGTCTGATCACTTCCAACTAATTTCTTTAGGTAATCTTAGTTTGAATTCAGTCTGACTTTAAAACTAAGTATGATCAATTCATCTACATTTTATAAATAGCAATGTCACACCGGTTGGTATAAACAAATGCTCGCACCGCAGCCTCTTTTTTCAATAAAAAACATCACAACATAGGAAACAAAAAACAATTTTGGTCGCCTGTACACAAAAAGAAAACAAACAACTTCCCTTAAAATACAAAATGTTTAAATGTCACCACAACATTTCCTCACGTAGGCCCCGAGATAAATGCAACACGCTTAACTACGCCCAAGCGCTGTAACAATATTTTGCATGTAAAACTTACCATTAAAACTCTCTCTTGGCTGTAACCAATGTATGGCTTAGGCAGGATTCCGCAACATGACGCCTTTTCACGCCAGTTTTCCGTTCTACTGAACTGTTGAGCCAACTTTTGCCTAGTTTGGCTTTAACTATTTATTAATTAATAGCTGAGCCCCTAAAAAGCCTAAAAAGGTTTGGTAAACTTTGGGTACCAAACCCTTTTACTTTAACTTATATAAACTTTGAATGTTTTATTTATTTAAACATACAAATCAATAGCCTTATTAATAAGTGTTAAACTTCTGGCTCTGGCAATAGGGATACTTCTATACAACTTTTCATTCCCCCTGTCAACCCCTTACAATTCTTATGTCGAATCAAAAAGTAGCCTACACAGATAGTCTAAGGCCTTAGAAAGTACACTCCAAGGCACATACAGACAGTTAAATAATATTAAGGATTTACAGTACGGGGGTTACTACCTGTACCAGGTGTCGTAAAAGGCGCCTGAGGTACCGGAAACGACAGATGTCGGTATATCCACCCGAAGCAGTGTAGTTCAAATGCAACAAGGCGGGGGTGGGCAGCAGTTTTCCTGTCGCAAAGCTACACTCTGCGATTGCCACCACGTTTGCCCAGCGCGGCAATTATTATAAGCAAAAGTGTTTTTTTAAAAAGCAGAACCGGTATATATCCCCATACGCCATTACCGTGGTTTACATTGCAATGACACAATACATTAGCATAGGCTTAGATCAGTACACTGCACTCGCTGGCAAGTGCGTGATATCCAGACAGTGCATACCGGCCGCACTAGTGCGGCCGAGCGCATTCGTGAGTTTGACATCCGTGTCTCAGAGGCACTCTTGAGTGATTTCCGTCGGTCTCGTTCTGATCCCGCTGCTAATAAATGAGCGTCCAACATCGCAGACCGCGTCACGTACTAGACGACCCGCCTGACAAAATTACCGCGAAAATCGCAGCCCTTCCCCGCCCTCTCACTGGCACCACATATTTATTAAATCCACATGCATTCGTTCAATAGAGAAGTACAATGCGTTTGCCGGCAAACGCGGTGCTCTCTCTGTCCCAACGAGCGATAACCGGCAGAACTAGGGCAGCCGGGCTTACTCTGTCCGTCCTCTTTTGCTGAATTTCAAATTAAATTGACCCCCAATGACGGCCATCCGAGCCTAGGTCGAGCCTTTAAAGGCGCCCTCGGGCGAACGCCGTCGATCCCGCTCAGATCCCACGAGCCTCGCGGCCGCGGGGCACGCAGGATAAATACGGGCATCAGGCCTCTAATAATGAGAGGCCCCGCTCTCTTTTTTCGGTGGCGTTGAAATTGACGTTGAGTCAGCCAGCATTAGGCTAGTAAAAAAAACCTGAATAACAGACAGTGATTAGACAAGTTAACTTCAATAGCTAGACATTAACGTTTGCATTTATACCTCACGCTTACCTATTTTTACCGGCAAACAGAAGTGATCGCTAGATCACTAGACACTAGACACCTTTCATGCAAATCCATATAGCCTATTTGCAGTGGTTGAGAAAGAAAGATCTATCTAGACTGAAGCATTGGAAAGACTATGAAGAATAAAGATTTACGATGCTATTCTATTCGTGATTCCTCTGTAGTTTGGCGTCCATAAGATAAGTGCTAGAGTGACTTGCCAAGAAGCCAGATTAATGATTAATGAATGAATGAGAAGAGATGTTGTGGATTTATTATTATTATTAATATTATTATTATTATTAAAATACTATAAATTATCGTCCTATTCAATGATATACCATTGGATGAAATATTTTATTTTCCGATTAACTCAGAGCACGCAACTTGAATGATTCGACTCGGGAGCTGACTTACCTTTATCGGGCGAGAATCCAAAAACATTCAATGCCCAAATGCGAATACCCATGTTAAAGGTAAAGTGGACAGTAATTCAAGGCCGCCCACTGCTCTGTATGTAATCCCACGCTGCGGGATTTTGCACAGGGATTCGGGACATAGTTGTCAAGTTAACCGGTGTAATGCGGCCTCCCTGACCCCGAGCCTCATTGGAGCTCGGGATTTCGTATTTGCGCTTTAATAATGAGTCTGTTTTTGATGCAAATTTGTGGTCCACTGCGGGATCGCTTTAAATTGCCTGCTTTTTTCGCAATTACAGCTGGGTTTTAATCGTGGAATTGGAGACTGCGTCAATTTGCGAGATTTAATTTTGGTTGAAGCAAATTTTTGCCTCGCTTTTTTCGGAGAATAATTCTACCATTAATCATTATACGTTAATTATTATTGGAAAGAGAATTTATAAAAGCTATGCGAAATCTTGGGTGGTTTGGTCCGCTTTAAAAAAAATAAGTCGTAATGAACTCTTTTTTGTTTTATCACTCAATGTATTACCAAAATAAATACGTTTTTACTTTTCAACACAATTTTATTGTTTCATTACAATTTCAGCCTTGCTTTTATAAATAGTTTTATACATTATTTACATCACAAACATCATTTCAATTTCGAGTACAAATTCCGTAAAAAGTTTCAATTTTTTTCAATTACTTTAAACGATGCTGATATGAGAAAATAATTTATTTATACAATGATAACATGAATTACAATCCAATAAGAAGTACTGATATCAGAATCCAAGAGCGTAGACTATTGGAACCTCAATGAGTTACTTACAGAAACGATCATAACATCCTCAGATGATTGTCTGAGGAGCTACAATCGCTTTTCTCGTATTGTCATTGACGGGACAATCCTAGGCTGTTAGCTAATTGGGAACACCGGGCAACGACCTCGTCTTGGAGTAAGCTGAAAGACATCGCTATTAATATAAGTCCAAACACTAAATACGCACAGCACGCCACCATTTGTATGTATTCACTTTTAGAGTTATCGGCACTATGTTTTGAGGTGAGAAAGCTTGTAGGCACAAAGTCTCCGAACCCTATTGTTGCTAGAGCAATGAAGCAGAAATAGGCGGCATCAAGGAAACTCCAGTTCTCCCAAGCGGAGAAGATGGCGGCGCCCACACAAATATAGGCTAGAAGTAGAAAGAGAACGATCCCTATAGGCACGTGGCAATGATCAATGCCATGGTTGATGTGGTGATGCACGCTGGTGGAGGCACTGCTGCTGGGAACGGCGCAACTCTTGGATTTGTGGCTCTCGTCGTTCCATATCAAAGGCACTCGTGATGGCGTATCGTGAGGACAAATGCTGTGAAAATGAAAGGTTATTATTAAATGTGATTGTTGTGTTGCACAAGATATAGTTAACATTTATTCTGCAACATGATCGTCATTTTGGCAAAAACACGAAGTTATGAAATTCTAAAGAAGAATTCAACTTCTAGCAACGGTAATCAAACAGTTTTCTTAAGTTTTACATTTACAGACGTACTATTTTATTATAAGCTTTTGCTAATACTCTTTTCATGCAAATATTTGTTTTAATAGTAATACATCCAAAATACTAATAACTACTTACATGTCGTCAGGGTCTTCAGAATCATCCAAATCTTCTTGACTTCTGTTGAGAGGAATCTCCCCACACTCCTCAGCGATGAGTTGCTCAATCACCGCACCTCTTGGTCTTTGGATTGTCCCTCTACCTCTCCCTCGACCAGGCCCATGAACAGTAGCAAGGCATTTGGAACCGCCCATTGTTTTCTTGCGGTCTAACGTTTGAGTTTGGAGCGCTGATGACGTATGAGGTTCTGTCAGAGAATAGTTTAGTTAATATGTCTTTAACTAATTTATGTACATCAAAAGCATAGCAAGAAGCTGGCCTATTTACTTACAATGGTTGATGAAAGTAGAATATAAAAACAATTGACTTTAATATTATAATTTGACAAAGATTTATGTCTTTGTTTATATCTTAAAATGTTTCGATTTGGCGAAGTCTTTATTTAAATGTACAGAAATATCTTAAGTTGTTTTTATTGTTAGTAGTTGTATTAGCTACTTTAGTGGAAATAGTAACAAACACTTGAGATTGTCCCTACATCTGGTGTTGTCAGGTGTTGTCTCTCACCTGTTTTGCCTTGGAAGGGCCCTAAAGTTTATCCACTGAGCCTGTGTAAATAATTGGCTTCGAGTATACGTGTTCAAAGTTAAACTGGGCAAATGCTACCTAACTTCTGGCTAACACGCGGTCAATGAGCCGTTATGTCCATTCGTGCCACCGAACGCCGTCCAAACATGACATTCGAATGTTGACTTAAAGTAACCTAATTTATAGAAATAATGTGCCTCAAATTCATTTCATATTCTTTCTTTGGCTTACTATTGGAGCACTACAGTTCTTATAACTTATGCTTATATTGATAAGATTGAACTTGGATTTTACATATATGGCTCTTTCACCCTTTCACTTTTAAGTAAAAGTATTGTAAGTAATTCCACTTCAAAAAATATCATATAGCTAGTAATGTTAACTAAACCAAATACACAAATGCAAAAGAAGCTCACCATCAGCCAAGGCACTGCGCTTGATTCGACCTAGCGTGGCGGACCGCGGGCTTGTAGGGGCCCTCTCGAATACTTGCGAATATTGACCTCTGTCGCCTGCTCTGGCTCTCACCGTCCCCGGAGACCGGTGGCTTCGGGGAGGGAATGAAGTGTACTGATTGTTCTCCGCTGGTTGAGGCAGTAAGCGTTGCTGCTCGTGGAGTTGAAGGTGGTTTTCAAGCTGGATAGTAGTTTCGTTCAAACAGAATGCGTAGGATAGTAATGCAAGTCCTGGATTATCGACTTGCATAAAATTTTATTTCATCAATTAATAACAGCATTTTGAAGTATTAGCATAAATTGTTTGTTGCCTTGTTTTTACCGATAAAATTATGAGGGGAAAAAATTGGGAAGATACTCAAGTACGCTTTTTTATATCCTTTTTAATGATTTTTTTTATTTGTCCGTATATTATGTGTAATACAGTACAGAATATTGCCTTTAGACGCTATCAATGTAATGGGCAAAATAAAAAATGTTCGTAATTCGGTCACGTACCTCAACCTCTTTACGCCACGTGTTAGGTATCTTCCCCTTGGTTGCCCTCAGCCACGCTAGTCGCGCGAGCCGTGCCAGGGAAGCACCTAGGCCAGCCAAGCATGCTAGGGTAAGAGGTACACCGGCTGCAGCGTATGCTACGGTCGCAGCTCGCCCTGCAGCTGTCCGCGGAGAAACGTTCCCGTATCCTAGCAAACAAAATACGATTGGAGTTGATATTCATAGACATATCTATTCTTAGTCGCACTTTTTTCAGCTTAAGAATCATGAAAAAAAAATTATTTGTCAATTATGTTATTAGAACTCGTATAATCTGTACAAATTGATAGAGGTTCAAGCAGTCACCAAGGATGGCTTTTTTATTTAATAAACAAAATGTAATATGTTCTAAAAAAAAGCTCTCTTAGTTTATAACTGACTCGGTATTTGAAAGGTTTTAGACATTTTAATAACAATTTTGTAAGAATAGATAGTGCGATGGTGCTGAAGATTTAGAATTTACGAATTGTGCTTAGGTATTTACATTACATTAACACATACACGTTTTTGATCATTATTGAATTGAGGTTTTTACAAATAGTACTACAACTTACCTATAGTAGTTATTAGGGTGATGCAGTATATGAGAGCCCCCGAGAACGTCCATTTGGATTCAAGGGCCATCTCTGGTGGTTGGACATCAGGTGACTGTCTTGCAGCAGCCACGATCGAAGATTCGAATTTTCGAAGCTGCTCATGCACCAGCCGGGTCCAGTTGCGCTCGTAAAGGACGTTCAAGCGTTCTGGAACAAAAACATAACGTTAAAAAATGCACAAATATACAGTCGATGAACTATAATGAACGAAAAAAAAATTTTTTTTTCTAGACTAATTTCACAAAGAGCAGCCTAGAGACACACGTAATAATAACACAAGAATATCACTAGCACGTTGCCAAAATTGTGACTTGAAGATATTTTGTCACATTACCTAGTAATTTCACTGTCTCTCTGCCAACCAAAACAAAGTTATACGAACATTGCTATTTGGCGGTAAAATTAGGTGAGAGTTAGTTTCTAATGCAGATTTTGTATGAGGTCTAAGTAACTTTTAATATCACATACATAACATAATATAAATTACATGGGTCGTAAGAAGTGACTAGGTGCTCGAACCGATAGGTGGTGGTAAACCCATCTAAACAGCGTAATGCTAGTGGGATAGGGCAGCAGTATCTCCATCGCGAAGCTATGGCCAGCATTGTCACCACGCCTGCCCAAAAGTGGCAGTTATAAGCAAAAAACATTCTTTTCTTGATGAGGTCTATATCACCTGGTGTTTTATGTTTTCTTTAATTCCAATATAGATCTTTACTTCTATTTCTTCTTCAAGGTAATCGTATATACAGTCGTATACATGATTTAATGAAGCTATCAAAAATAACAAAATACCATTGCAGTTGACGTAGATTTGCAAATCAGGCCTTTAAGTTATTTTGATTACGAACTAAAGATTGTTTAAGTTATTAAGGTTCATTTTCAAGTTAATGTTTTATTTGGCAATTAAAACGCCATAGATTATAAACCTTAAAATAAATTTGAACCGTCAAAGTTACTTGTATACAGTGCTTGCCAACCAGCCATCGCTACAAGATCCTCAAGTTCCATTTTAATACCGATGAGCTGACACTTAAATTAATGAGAGGAGCAATCACGCCCTCTGTTTAGTTTAATCAAAAGTGAGGGGGCCATTTAACTTTTAAGAGGTTAAGCCTTTCCATCACTGAGTCCTTCGCGACTTGAGATATGCATCGTATTTTTATAATTACACTTTAAAAGACTTTCTTGATTGCTTTAAATTTCGGTGTTGAGTTGTTCTCGCGAAATAAATTATAACTTTTTAACACCATTACTGCATATATGGCCTAGAAACGTTCCATATATTTCTAGCGCTGGATTTAATTTCTGGACTGTATTTCTATATCTGTACCATACTATACTATTATAATCGTACCAATACCAAATATAATTGCATGGTGTCGTTATACAGCCTTCGTTAATTAGTTAAAATTGTGTGTGAATAATTAACAAATCCATTTCACATATTATTTCCGTTTTCCTTAGTTCATTAATATCTGTGGTATTCCATTAGTATCATACGACGGAAGTAGCTCTTTTTGAAGTCAGTTTAACTGGTCCGATGGCACAGATAATAGTAATTCTGTTTTGTACACCAAAGGTCGTAGGTCTGATGCCCACCCTAAGCAAATATTTATATGGTGAATATTAATATTTGTGTGGTGAATATTAATATTAATATTTGTGTTATATGTGTTGGGTGTTATTCTTATGTATCTAAGTATTATATTTATAATTCTTCAGTCCGATATACGTTACATAAGTGCTTAAAGCTACTTATATCGTAGTCAGGTCAATGTATAAGATGTCGTGTGAATTTATTATTTTTAGTTGTATTTACTTTTCATTTGTAATCATTTTTGGCTGTAGTTTTAATTATTCAGTAGTTTTAAATAAATGTCATATTAAAGTATGATTTTAAAACCGGTTGCCGCAAGGTAATCAACACGTCGAAAGAAGTGAAATAAACTGCGTTTGCCGAGCGTAACACCGTTAAAAGTATTTTTGTTGTAAGATCAAATGCTGCTTCTAATACTTATTGGGTAAATAAAATTTTTTTTGAATACTCTCACACTTTTGGAAAAAATAAACGGAAAGTCGTTACAAAGTAAATATATATATACAAAGTAACTCCTCCCAAGTTTCTTTGTATATATATTTACTTGCGTATTACCTAGTCGGCAACAGGATGTAGGTTAGTTAACAGGGAATTCGGTTTTCTCCAACATACTTATCTGAAAAGTAGATTAAGACTTGTTTTATAATTTGCAAGATTAGACTAGACTTAACTTACTTTTAACGGGCCTGATGGCGCAGCTGGAGTGATCCTTTCTTATTCGCCAAAGGGGTTCGATCCCGGCATTTTTATGATGGATGTGTATTTAATTCCTTTGGTGTCTTATATTTGTGACTTCTCTGTTATCTATATTTGTGATTTTTCTGTTGTCTATATTTGTGATTTCTTTGTTTGTTTTAATATTTGTTATACCTATTGAGACCTTAATACAAGTGCTTTAAGCAACTCATATCTTGATGTTTTGTGGATTTATTATTACTTAAACGTAAACTTTTTGTGAACACAAATGTTATTATTATTCTGCGTTGCCGCTAAAATGGACATCCAAGATCAAAGCAACTTTATATACTTTTAGCAACAAAGAGAGGTTAAGTGTCGTCAACTTGAAAAAATCTTTCTGTAGAGATAGCCAGCATCACTGAAGACGAGTCCAAATTAACAGATTTATCCGAGTTGTGTAATCTGCCAGAATATCCCGAATACGCCGAATCACATCCCCTCTAGTTATTTAATTAGTTCGTTTTGGCGTCTCGAAATCTTTTCTACGTGATCGGTCTTTTAAGCGAGCAATTAGAATTCCGGCCGATTATTCTGTAAACAAACCTCGGGGTGGTTCATTGGTCTACGTTAATTGGATTTCGCATCCTGTCTGTTAATTGTGGTGCCTTATTTGCTCAATTGTTGCCTTTGGCTTTGTAGGGCAAAAATTTGCTCGATAAACCCAATTTACACCCGTTTTTGGATATATAAAATAGGGTGACACCAAGACCATTAAGTTTAGTATTTAATCTTACCTAAATATTAATAAAAGCCTCTCTAGTATAGATTTCTATAGTGGAACAGAGCGAGGTGAACTGCTAAAATCGCTATATTTATTTGTTTTTTCAACTTCATTATATGCTTGCAGTACTCTACGGTTACATTATTATACGGTCTAGAAATAGAGTATAGATAAGTCATATTTATAATTTAGTTTTTAATTAATAAAATTTAAAAAAAAATAACGCAGTTGTTTTGGCATTTATTTATTACAAACGTACAAAAATACAAATATTGTTCCATTTTGGGTACGAATCGTACTTTTTTAAATTAAAGTCTCAGTGAGTTCCTTTGTATGGTGAAATATTTTTTAATATTAGTCTAGTAGGTTTTAAATTATATTATAAGAATTCAATAAACAAAAAAATTAAATTCTCTTTATAATATTATTAAATGTGCAAGAAAAACGAACAATAGTGGAAAATTAGTTTGTAAATAAATATTATAATAGTGTCTACATTTGATACTTAACGAAATACCATTGAAATACTTATAAATCCCAGTAATTTTAAAGCCTCTCTCACCTTGCAAGCTAAACACAATAATGCTATTGGATGTGACACAATTCTAAATACAAAATTACAAATACAATGCTCTAGGGTGCATTCCAACCCATTATATCGTTGACAAACTGCACTCACGAAATTCTAACAAAAGCCTTGTGCAGTTTGGATAGTTTGCGATGACGTCACGTGTTGTGGATATGTGATCACGAACCCAATTTCATCAGTTATACACACATTGAAATAGGATAGGAACCTGTTAGTATGACAGCTATGCCAAGATTTTCACAGGAGCTCAAATTTCGCGATAACATTTCGATTGAAAACATATTTTCTATAATAAAATTTATCTACCAAATATATACTTATTTCTATATTACAGCAAATCAAACCAAAGAATGATCACGTACCAGCTAACAAAATGGCAATAGGGGAAGCTTGACAGCTGATATGAAGATAAAGATGAAGTTAAGAATAATTTATATATACTTACCGATACCTAATATACTGAAAATGTAAAAATAAGAATTATCATCATCATATCATTTATATGACAATACTACTGAACATAGGCCTCTCCGAGGGATTTCCAATAGGATCGGGTGTACGCGGCCTGTGTCCAGCATAATACTGAGGTTTTAGTCAGATCGTCTGTCTACCTTGTTGTGTGGATGCACGTCCTACGCTACGCTTGCCAGTACCTGGTCTCCATTCCAGAACCTCACGACTCCATCGTCCATCGGTGCTGCGTGTTAAGTACCCGGCCTACTGCCACTTTAATTTGCTGATTTACCGGGCTATGTCGGTAACTTTGGTTCTTTTACAGGTCTCCTCATTCCTGATTCGAAAGAGTTGCGCAAAGAGACTCCGAGTATTGCCCTCTCCATAGCTTTTTAGGCTATTTTGAGTTTGGTAATAAGGCCTATAGTAAGAGACCACGTTTCGCTATCATAAGATATCGCTGGTAAAACACATTGATCGAAGACTTTCGATTCAAGACGCTGTTAAAATAACAATATAAAGGAAACCTCGTTGGATGAGTGATCAGCAAGACACAAATTATGTTACATATCAATTTAATTTATTTTTTTGTCGAGCGACTAGTATTTGTAACGGATTCCTGCAGTTCCCAGATGAACTGGGCTGGCCAACAGCACCGAGAGTAGAGTAGGGCCAACAGCACCGAGAAACGCAAAAATGTTGCAGACTTGTCCAAACTTCATCTATTTAAATTTTTTTTATGTTTGATTTGATTATTTTAATTTGATATATTTGATTTTAATTTCATGATATCTTTTGAATGGAATGTCTGATTTTAATAATTCAAAAAGTAATCATCTGATATTAAGATAGTTTTGAATATAAAATTATTTATTTGGATAAAAAATTATAAATTGTATGGATTTCATGGCACTTCTATCAATTTGTTTAATGTAAAAAAGTAGTTATAGTGACGTAACCACAATAGTTAGACATGGTCTTACAAAGATTTTTGTAGATATTTATATATTCTATAATATTGTCAAACAATTTTTGTCCTATCATTAATATTCTTCGCAGCGTATGCTATGAAAGACATTTTAGTGTAGATAAGTATTAGTTAATTTTAGGATTTTGTGTATATAAACTGATAGTACAAAAAAGAACGATAAATTTTTTTTCTTTTAAAAAAAGCTAAAAGTCACAAAAGCTTAAAAATAGTTAAACGTTTCCAAAAAAATAATTTACCCATAACAGCTTTATTTAAGCTTTATAGCAAAGCATTAGCTATATCTTATTTAGTAAAAATATGCCTGTATTTGTTCACTTGCCACGCCTAAATTTCACTATTTTCCAGCTTGAACGCTTAGCAAGGTCATACAAAAATATAGATACCGAATTTTGATGTTAGGAAAATTCTGTATTTATAAGAGTGGAAAGCTATTTACTAAATATATATTTCTTAATCACATAATTAGACGGATAATCTAGTGAGATAATCCAATACATACTTCCAATAGTATGTACTTGTACAAATAATAATTAGTTATTATGAAGCTAGCCAGCCTAATTATTGATGATTTGACGTTATCAAAAATATATTAGATTACTTGTTAGATAGATGCGTATACTTTAAATGCCTACTACGACAAAACGGTGATTGCGTGCGCTATAGTGTTTTATATAACAGAGCACCCTTTGTAAACTTCATCGTGCTTGCCGTTTTATTTCACAAAATCCAGGTTTTGAGCCAAAGCACAAACAAACTGCAGTTCAAGATTCCACTTATAAAAGCGTCCAGATTGAATTCTCTGCGCCGACAGCGCCACGAGTTGTGGATGCGTGATCACGTACCTAATTCCATTGGTACATAGATCAAGACAGAATACGACTTACGGGCGTGACGGACGTGTGCCGACACTCTTTTAACGGCTCCGCACTTTTTGGATAAGATCTCGAAAGAAAATAAGGAGTTTTACTTAAAACACATAACATCGTTTTGTTATTAATAATTATGGCTTTCTCTTAAAAATATCTCAAACCAGCGGCATTGCCCAACTTCGTCACAGGAAATTTTTATCCCATTGATACCGTTTTACTCCTGTTGGGTTTCTAACATATAAACTGAATATTAGATAATATATATATTTTTATCAACTTCCCGATCCAATTCAGGATGAATTAGATCGGGAAGTTGATGATACCGAGTCCTGACTGTTACAAACCACAAAGAATATACAATTGCCAGTCGTTCTATAGTTAATAAATTTCTACAATATATTTTTATAAATATAGATACCGCTTGAATATCTTTTTTTAAGCGACAAATTGATTTGAAAAGCAAAATTATCCTATAATATAATAAAGATTAAAATTTTGTGTTTATGGATGTGTCATGTGACTGTTAAACTTTTGCGTCAGAACGGCTAAACTGTTATGCAAGATAATAATGATATAATAATATTTATTGTAACATAAATAAAATGTGGATGATATTTGGTGGATATAATCTGGAATAGCAAATGAGTTACTTTTTATAACGGATAATATAACAATTCTGTACATAAAATAAAATAAAATTTACATATTTTCACAAAGTGAATTGATTTCTTTATTTTGTGACTGTTTAGAAATTGGAGTATGAAAAACAATCTCGCGTACAAAATGTAAGGTAAATATAGTAATGTAATGTATATATAGTAAATATTTTTTAACCACGGATCCACATGATTGTTTTTATAGTCGGAGTTTGGAAGATACGAAAAAGAAAAGAACGACATAGCGCAACATAAGTTTTAACACCTATCAACATTTGCAATTGATACAATATATGATTCTCATCATGCTTTGTGTAAAATCATCATGATCACAGCAGCCATACAACGTCCACAGCTCGACATAGGCCTACCGTATCATATTCGAGGAAATGAGGATTGGCCCATTTTGGGATGACTGGTGCGTGGTGTCCAATCGCAGTATCGGAATACTGTATCGTATTTCCGGCTTGTAGCATTTCAGATGCGCTGTGACGGGCGGATATATATACATATATACACTTGAGTCTGTTTTGCAAGTCATAAACAATATGTTTCAAAATGATTTCTATAGTAAAATTATTTATATAATACCCAATATTGAAAGAAATTGTTATTATTTTGGAACTATCATCATCCATCCTCATCACACCAGCCATTGAGTCACTGCTGCCAGTCCACTGCTGGACATAGGCCTCTTCAGGAAAGGAGGTTTTTTGCCCATAAGTGCCGCGCTGGGCAAGCGTGTTGGCAATCGAAGAGCGCAGCTTTCGCTACGCAAATGCTGCTGCCCATCCCCGCCCTGTACTTTTGAGCTGCACTGTTTCGGATGGATATACCGCCATTTGTCGGTTCTGGTACCTTAATCGCCTTTTACGATACCTGGTGTAGTGGGAGTTACTACTCACGTCAGTCCTCACGGCAATTTGGAGCTATATACGTACTCGTTTAATTCTAATATTTGTTCCATGTAATAGTAATACCATTCAGAACATTACATCTACTCGACAAATAACGCAGGATATATTAGATATGTAGAAGAAACCAGCATTAAGCTATTGAACAAAACTGCACCCACAAAATTCGACTAACAAAAGCGTGCAGATTGAACCCCTGGCGGCGACAACGCCACGTGTTGCGGATGCGCGATCACGAACCCAATTCCATCGGCTATACACTGATCGAGATAGGGCGGGACCTGCCGACGTGATAGGCGTGTGCCGAGCGGGACCTTTATTCGAAATTTTGCGATCAAATCTTAATTCAACTCCTACTATTTTCGGAAATTTGTTACGCCCTTTTTGTTTTCTGATCTCCATCACTTGTCAGTTTGTTATATACTTCTTTAGCTTATATAACTTTTCATGTTTGTGAAGTTTTATTCATTTCAACATTTTATCTATTAAATTGCAATAGCCTCACACCTTCGGAATATGCGATGGTAGTGTCTCAATCTAATGCGACAGAATTCATGGTTTCGATTTCTGATCAGGATAAAAATTTATGTGATGAACAATTATACGAATTAAATTATTAAAGACTGTGAGGCAGAGCAGAACAGTACATCCCTCTGTATCAGGTGTCGTGTGAGGCGACTAAAATACCAGCACCGACAGGTGGTGGTATATTCATCCGGAACAGTGCTGCTCAAATACACACAGGTTGGAATGGGCAGCAGTATCCTCGTCGCGAAAGCTACGCTTTGCGATTGCCAATACGTTTGCCCAGCGCGGCAATTATGGGCAAAATTACCCCTTTTTTGGGAAGACCTATGCTTAGCAGTGGACTTCTAATGGCTAGTACGATAAGGATTTATATTGGTAATACTTTTGTTGTCTGATTTCCGTAACCGTAACAAATAGTTTAAGCTACTTATCGCGGGGTCAAGTCAATTTGAATGATACTGTGTGAATTTATTTATTATACAAAATGTACGGGCTTCTTGCCTTGCTGCCGACTTATCTCCTACTAAATCTTTAATAAATTAAATAAATATTACGACAATGGTACTAATGATTAAACTTCATCATCGTCCACTGCAAAATAATGCCCGCGCCTATTGATTCCCAATAAGACCGGTTAAGTAGGAACTGCAGGATCTGAACGCAAGCCGCGTTCAGATCCAGTTCTAGTCAGATAATCTATCCACTTTATGGGTGGACGTCCTACATTGCGCTTGCCTCCATTTTCTTATTCTTCCTTCCATTTGTCTCCATTCCAAAGTGGTTAAGTCTGTACATACATCAAAAAATATTTTTACGCTTCCATAGATCCGGCAAGCTAGTGTTGAACAATCGAAAACCACGCAGACTAAAATATAGAAAGAAATAAAGTCATACAATAAATATCTACATTACGTTTATCACATATCTCTTAAGCTACCGATGTAAGAAAATTAATAACTTTATTCGGGAAGCCGGTACATAAAATTTAATCTGCCTGTACATCTCGTGGTTTTTACGATGGCTGGCGTAAACTGGAAACGGTAAAACTGTTTCGGTACAGAATAGAAACCAATGGCCTATAAACCATGTTTATGTGCTTTGGAATATTATGTTACCAGCGATGACTTATACTATAGTTATCATGAGCTAACTCAAAGTAGTCCAACAAAATAAGAAGAGGGCAATGCGCGGAATCTCGGAAGAGATCCGTAATAGTGCCAAAGTTACCAACGTATCCCGGCGTATTTGAAAGTTAAAGTAGCAATGAGCAGTTACTATTTAAGTATCATAAGGCTCCCTAAGTGATCTCCAATAGGACCGGTTGTATGCGGCTTATGTTCATTGCGATCTTGCAGTTTCATCCAGATCAAGGATCAGACTAAGGCTTAGTACGCAGAACCGATGGCCGTTGGAGTCGTAAGGTTCTGGAATGGAGACCACGTACCAGCAAGCGCAGCGTAGGGCGACTCACGAGATGGACCGTCGATCTGACTAAAACCGCTGGATTGCGCTGAGCACAGGCCGCATACAACCGATTCCGGAGCTTTATGTCTAGCAGCTGACGTTCTATGATGATGATGTTGTATTATAAAAATGAATAGTGACACTGAATTAGAATTTCCAGAATGCGGATATATAAAAAACCCTCATTCAGTCGTGAACAAAACGTTTAACACAATAAACCAAGTGTTGTTTATTCAAGATTCAGAAAAGTGAAGAAAAACTTTAATCACTTGTAAAGGTAGGTTACCTAATTGGATAACTTTATCAATTGCATTAAAACATTAAGGAAACAGCGACTGCGAAATATACGACACGCTAAACTGACATTATTTGTATTAGAGGAACTTTATAATTTTCCGTTATTCTTACCGCAAATGAATTTAGAGTTTTATAACTGTTGGATGTTTTTTGCCATATTATGTTCTAATATTACATTAATAAGGCACTAGAATTTTTTCTTTAATACCCTCGTCAACATTTTAGCAGTAGGAAATCCACTGCTGCACTTAGGCTTTCCTAAAAGACTGATTCCAAATAGGATAATCCATTAGGATTTTTTACATACGATTACCATGAAAGTTAAGAGCCACGAGAGAGTGTAGTTTGGCGATAGGAATGCATTTTTTTTACAAACAACTCCTACTCCCTACTAATATTATAAATGCGAAAGTATATCTGTCTGTCTGTTACGCTTTCCCGCTTAAACCTCTCAAACTACTTTGATGAAATTTAGCACAGACAATCTTTAAACCTTGAGAAAGGATATAGGCTATTTTTTATTCGGAATAAGAGTTATAAGGGGTCGATAGAGGGGATGAAAAGTTGTATGGAAGTATCGCTATTTATAGAACTAGAAACTTGAAACTATTTTTCAGGCCAATGATCCGATATAAGTAAACATGACATTTAAAGTTTATATAAGTTAAGGTAAAGAGGTATGGTACCCAAAAAAAACTAATCCACGCGGACGAAGTCGCGAGAACAGCTAGTGATAAAATAAGCGCGAGAAAACGGACTGCTGCGAACAAAGGAAGCGCTAGAGATATGCCAAGATCGTAGCAAGTGGAAAACCATAGTCTGCCTCTTCTATTAAAACTCCACACGGAAATATTAGAAATCTTTAACATTTTATTCATCAACTCTGCCAATAAATTAAAATGTATGAAATACCTGAGTCATCTTTTAATATATTTTATATAATCATCAAGAACATACGAAGTGCATTAAATAAATTACTATACTTATATGATTTTTAATAAAATTCTCACTGCTAGTAACACAAATTAATGCATACAGAAAGCCCAAGCAAATCTTTACGCCTCCTACATCGGTTGTCCGCATTAGTAACTCACTCTCACACATTTATACCGATAAACAGCTTATATTTCACAACAATGACTCAATTTGCAATGACAAATTGGACAAAAAGAAGATGATTTTACTATTTAAGTATCATCCATAGATAATACGGTTGGCGGTGTGGTAAAAATATCCTTGTAAAAACAAAGCGTTTATAGAATATGGTGATGCTAATGGCAAAATAGATCATAAACTTGCTGCTAAATACAATGCGACTGATTACGTGAATAATATCTGCTTAAAGAATTAATTATTACTTGTCAACGTTCTTATCAAAACTTTACTGTAACCAGAAACGTTACGTCATAAAGATCTAAATATTTTATTAAAACAATTATGTAAAATTGATTAACAAATATGGCGATTATTTGCTCCTATTTATAGAAGATACAATATTTAGCCTTTACTTATAAATAACATTCAAAGGCTGTCACTTTACTTATGTAGCATCAATATTTTTTTCAAAAAATTTAGCTACACTCAGATCTCGCAGTCGTAGATGAAGTAAAATAGATTTTTTTTAAAAGTCCTAAAATGTAAGCTTTTTATCCACCATAGAAGAAGAACCTGTGCACTTTGCGTCCATTAAGGTTATAAGTGAAACGCGAGATAACCACATTGCGGAAGTTATCTTAAAACATACATCAATGAGCGGACCATCCCTACTTATTCGATTCCTGCTATCGAGGCTGCACGCTCGACTGGGTTGGAAATAAAATCTATTCGATGCTGCAAATAAATCCGAATCGAGAAGTGTAACGCTCACCGATGCACGGCTCGGATGCCTTAACCGCCCTCGCGAGCGGAAATCGATATGTTTTAACGAAGTGTTGTCACGTGTCACTTATTCCAGTATCGATTTATTTTGGTATTTCAACAATGCAATTTCATCAAATTATTAAAATGCAAAAAAAAATGTTTTACTCTGAAATGGCTGTAACATTAATTTAATTACAATCTAAATCTAATTATTTTCTATTTTTGTAAGGCATGATGTTTTTATTAACAGAAAGAATATTTAATTTTGTCATATTTAGGATCTTAAATATAATGTTTTTCTATAAATTAGAAAACCACAAAA
Organism: Heortia vitessoides; assembly: GCA_020976665.1. NCBI lineage: Eukaryota > Metazoa > Arthropoda > Insecta > Lepidoptera > Crambidae > Heortia > Heortia vitessoides. Next base: position 5,786,945 of record JACJUM010002525.1, on the reverse strand, counting down.
GTAGCGGGCGACAACAGCTATGATCGAGTTATGTTTCGCGTGACCGTTAAATATTATGTTTTGGTAAAAAATAAGCCGTTATTAAAACAGTGTATGATACGCCTTGAAAAATAAACCTATTAAAGTGTTGTTGGTTAACATTTTTTGTTTCCAATACAGTTTATACACGAAGTAGACCTCATAAAAAACGTGTCAACATTATTACTTCATACTAACTAATTCCCATTTTCGGTTTTCCAGTTGTAAGAATGAGAGAAGCAGTGATATAAGGTTGGAAACGCACTAGCATTTTCCTTGTAATATTACGACCGTCACGGTTGCGGTGAGGCTTACTATCACGCGGACTGTATGCATGTTTCTTGACCTGTTTTAATAAAAAAACAGCAATGCATGTATTAAATTTTGTACGAAGATTGTTGAAAACGATCAGTGATATATACTAGACGCATTAACTTTCACGTACACAACTAAAACATAAGACTGTCAATTATGATTGCATAAAAATAGTAATTTATTTGTTTATTTAGTATAGGTATAATTACAGATTACTATCATACATACTAATATTCATAATTAAATATAATATTTCCAAGACGGTAACCTACAATATGTGTACACGACATGTTTATTTATTATTTATTTTATCAAACAAGACGTTTTTATTGAAATAATGATATGGAATACAAGCAAGAAAAATATATCATTAATTATTTTTATTACTCTTTAGCTGATTATGATATTTTATGCCAATTTTAGCTGAGGATGACACGTAATACTTTTTACTTATTTCAGTGTTTTAACAACACATCTTAATTACTTCATTCTATGTTACTACTATACACAGACAGGAAGGAATTATGTTGCAATGAGTTAAAGTCCCGTTAGCCCAACACGTAGCTGGGAACTTACATTTTATATAAATATAGTTGTGACTTAACTACTTATGAAGAAATAGAATATTCTTTTTGGTAACACTGAAATAATATGGCGCAAAATAAATAGCATGTACCGGTATTACAAAAATAATAAAAATAAAAATGTGTAGTAAACCTCTTATAAATGTTGTGTGTCTCTCACTCAATACTACACCCAACTACATTAACAGAGGTAAACACCTGCAAACACCTAAAAACTTCCATACGGGCAGTAAAGGATAAAAACTTATTAAAATATTTGTCCGACGTTTAAGTCTGCATATTGCCACTTTATACAAGTAGTATTCGCCCGAGGAACCAGTTAAGTAAATTAGTACATCCCTCTATACCAGGTATCGTAAGAGTTAACAAAGGTACCAGAATCAACAGATGTCGGTATATTCATCCAAAACAATGAAGCTGAAATGCACAGGGTGGAGATAGGCAGCGGCAACCCCATCGTGAAAGTGGAGCTCTGCGATTGCTAACACGCTTGCCCAGCGCGGAAATTATGGGCAAAATCCCTTCCTTCTTGGGGAAGCCAATGTCCAGCCGTAGTCTTCCAAAAGCTGTAATAATGAACTGCCCAAGAGGAACTACCGGTTAGTACCTGCACTAAACCAAATGTCAACCACCCGCGCCTCTTCTTAACCCAGCGTGATAGAACTGGGCGGACCATGTCTTTGCTTCGCGTTCCATATTTTGCACCTTCAAGGCTTTCTCTCCGCCAAGGAAGGAGGATTCCTTTGCTCATCAGCGCACCGCACCTAACTACACTCAAGTGCTACCATCCACAATTTGTTTACTAAGCGTCAAGCATTCTCAAGATTGACAAAAAAATGTGATTTGAATGAGTCTAGGATTCATATTTACCTCATTTTTGTTTCTTTTCAGTTTTATACATACAAGTTCCTATCCACGCAGTAATAATATCTTATTATTAGGTCATCGTCATTACAACTAATGAAAGTCCTTTGCTGGACATAGGCTTCCCTAACAAAGGGGGGAATTAAGCGTTTTGGCAATGGCAAAATAGCTTTCGCGACGGGAATGCTCCTGCCCATACCCGCCCTGTGCTCTTGAGCACTTTTTCGAATGGATATAACCATCTGTAGGTTCTAATACCTTAATAGTCGATACTCTGCAGGTACCTCACGGCTATGCTGGTACCTCACGATCAATCTGGTGCTGAATAAGTAATCTAGTAAAATCTATCTAGCCTGAGAAGCGTTGGATATTTAATGAAGTATCCCTCTTACTTTCGGTCACCGCTACTATCCGAACACTTACTGACTTGTTATTGCTCGTTAAGGGGCAATTAGCCAATCCCGGCTGTATTATCGGCGAGTAATTTGGGAAAAAGCGGATTTAATAACATATATTGTTCGGTAAGAGATATCAAAGATGATCTCCTAGCAACCAATTTTTCTATTGGTGGGGGGAGATGTTTTTTTGATCTTCGTATTTATCAGCATATTAACACTTGATACTTTTGCGATAGTAAATACTAAAATCATTTTCACTGTATTATTTATATCTTTATATATAAAAACTAGTAGTGCTTCATGGTTTCACACGTATTAAATTAGTATTTTAATACTACCTTTGAACCTCCTTTTATCCCCTTAGAGAATAACTTTCAAAACTATTTTTTACACGTGTTTTATGACTTTCAATGAAGAACTTTTATATTAAACGTCATTAAAATTACTTCAAAAATAGCAAAGTTTTAAACTAAATTTTTGTGTCCCTATTTTACTCCCTTAGTGGATGAATTTCCAAACATTTTTTTAGTGGTTGATACGTCAGTCAGGCAGTCAGCCTTATATATATTTATACATTATATATTATTTGTATGATAATACAAATATTTGCCCTGTTTGTTTTATATCTGGGTGTTAAATAAAATATTATAAGCAAAAGCAAATTATCACTCTTATTTTATAATGATGTTATTTTGTTATGGTAATATATTTTATAATTCAATGAAACTCCTATTGTCAGTCAAAGAAATAATGCATCCGAGTCCTGTTAGATAGGGTCATTGTTAACAAATCGTAAAGCAATTTGTTTAGCAGATTTAAAACTTAATGGTGTACGATGAGATGGAGAAACAAGGTGGTGTGTACGGTGAGATATATTTTAGAAATATCTATTCCAATTAATTATAATAATTACAGGATGCCTATTTAGGAATAGACGCTCAATTACTTATTATTGTACTGATAAGATAAAAATATTTGAAGTTATTTAAAAAGATTCTATTAAACTTACATTACATAGCATATTTATTATATTTAGCTCATTCAAAAACTTTGATCGATTCTGTTTTTACCTTTACGCTATGAAAATGGTGCGTAACTTCGGAAACGAGTGAACAATTCCACCACGTCCAATTTATATCCTTTAAAAAATTCACAAGTGCACACATTGCGAAACTTCCACCTGAGGCGTCACGTCAAAAATCTAATCCGAATATACCGGAAGCCATACCAGAGTTCGGTGGAGCGGCGCAAGGCCAGCGCACAAAAACTGATTAAATTTTAACACACATCAAACACAGCGGCCTTTTTCCTTCTACCAATTAAAAGTTAGACATATCACGGATAGTTTTATTTGCCCCCCGGCACGCTGTTTTATTCCACAGTAGAATTGGCAATGGAGTTGTCTTTTTTATTATATATCTGGTAATGTGATGAAATATATAATAATCGATTTAAAATTTTACATATGTATATATAAATGTAATTGTCAAAATTGGTTTTTAGATAGGTCGCGATTTTTCTTGTAAAAACTAGTTTTCAATGTATGCCTTTGTTAATACTAGAATAAATTAATACAAAAATCGAATATCAGTTACAAAATTTAATGATATACAAAATAGTTCAAATAAATTTTCATTCACAACGCGTGTTACCTTATGCGTAATGCACAAATTTAATGATTTCTATAATAGTCTGCGTGGAATCTATTACACGCCACGCTAACCCAGGTATATCAGTCAGAGGATAGTTTAATTATCTATTAAATTCACTTGGTTAGTCAAAATGTGTGAGCCTATTGATCGGAACGGTTACAATTAGCTGATCAGTCAACAAATAATTACGACTTATTGACATGCGTATTGGTGTCACAATAGATTTGTTGTAACGTTACACTAGTTCAACAACTGGTTATGTGATTAGTAAGTTTAAGTAAGTACTATCTTGTATGTTTATTTTTAATAATTATCCGCTCATACATGAAATATTTTCTAATTATCGATGGGCCTGATGGCGCTAATGGTAGTGATCATAGATTGATCTGACTCCGATAAAGTAGCTTAAATTGTTACGGACATCAGACGATAGAGGAATCAATTTAATGCTTAAAAACATATTTAACGCAGAAAAAAAATTATATAAATGTTTGTCCTGGATGGTGATCGAACCCACTACTTTTGGCGCACAAGATAGGATCACTACCATCTACGCCATCGGGCCCGTTGAAAAGGACAGCTGATACTAATATAATAATTCTTTTATCATATATAAGCAATTATCATTCAGATATGTTCTTATCTCAATAGATTATCTTAATATTAAACACAGAAATAAAAAAAAAATCACAGTAAATACTTCATGCGTGCAATTTAACGTCAATATTGATCATATCGTATAAAATAAATGACATACGTTTGGTCGTTTTATTTTTACTTAAATTTCGGTGCAATTCGTTTGCATAATAACTTTAGGTAGGTATTTGCCGAATTTCCGAGCTAGCTTGAATAAACAGTTTTGAATTTAACTGCGCGGTTGCATGCGACGACAAACTGTGACGGAAACAAAATAAGGAATTTCTTTTTGGTTACACTGAGATCGTTTGTATAAAAAGTAAACAATTTCTGACTCAGCATAAGTTGGAAACTAATCCAATTATAACATAAATATACGTTATTTCAACTATGATAACGAAGGAAATTAACTTTATATTAATATTATAAAAGTCAACGTTTAATATAGATGTATGCTACTCTTTCACGCAAGAACGGCTCCATATATCGAAGAACTCTAGTCTGATGATAAATAAAGGTGGATTTTTATTCGGGAAAATCTATATTATAGATTCTGTTTTGTTATTTAAATATTTCATATTCATACAAAGTTATATTTTTTTCAGAACTCAGAGAACGCTGTTAATATTTTGAATCCATGCAAAATAAAAGCGCCCAAAGGATTCGTCGACAAAGTCGTAGGCGGTTTTTTTAAGTCCAAGTCAGCAGACGAGCATACAGTCCGCGTGATTATAAGCGTGACCGCAGCCTATAGACGCTCGTGTTATCACAAGGATATCACTAGCGCATTGCCAACCGTGAGACTCAAAGATATAATGTCTTAAACACATTACCCAGGAATTTTGTCGTCGTCTTGTCTCTCTTATATTTCAAACCGGAATTATTCCTTCCATTAATTTAACCGGACCTATTCTTAAATCACAGCAATTCAAGCACTGCTGTTGGCGGAAGAAATAGCTCTAAAGTGAGGTACCAACGCAGACGACCTTACGAGAGGTCTACCTTTAGTCACAATTATATCCATACATCATTTTGAGTTTTTATACAAAGATTAAATATAAAGATATAAAAAACTCTGTTGGTCGTTTTTTAAACACTTCAAAAACAACAACAGATTCCATATTTTATCTTTAAAAATTCTTAATAAAAATATATTTTAGTAATTTCATTTATTGTCAATATAAATTAAAATGAACGACAGGTCGTGCTGGGTGAATGCTCAACGTATAGCCTGTAAGAAAGAGTGCCATGAGAATTATGATATATATTTGTTTATTTTTACTTACCAAGGCAAAAATGTCGTGACGGCATATTAATAGGGACATAGTTTTGGCTGGTTTTTATGTCAAGGAATATTATGCTAACTGAATTAGTTCTAAAACTGAAAATGCATTTTGGATTTGAAGATTCCCAGTTTTAAAACATCTGATGGCTAATTTTAGAAATACTCGGTATGACCAAAAATACCTATTCCACACAAAATATTTATTTCCACCCTAAGCTTGCCTGGAAATTATTGTGATTGTATGAAACGAAGACGACCTTGAACAGGCCTTGAGTATTTAATTTTTTTATCATAACATTGCATTCTAAAACACTACATTAAAAAATATGTATAATTTATTGAAAAGCCACTCTAGACTGGTTATCAATTTCAAGATATAAGAGCAAACAATATATAATATTTAAAAGATATGCGCAGGTGGCAGTAAGCCTATCCTGTGCGCTAAAGGTCGTGGGTTTGATGCCCACCCAGAGCAAATATTTATATGATGATATTTGTGTTTGTTTTTGTGGTAAATATATGTATTTAAGTCGTATATTTGTGATTCCTCTGTTTTCTGGCGACCGCAACGCAAGTACTTTAAGCGACTTACCACGGAGTCAGGTCAATGTATGAGATGTTGTTAGAATTTGTTATTTATCATTATTATTATTATTAATCTACGTTTTCAGGGGTGGCCTATATCCAGCAGTTGACTTCCAATAGCTGCAATAATATGATGATAATGATTATTCATAATCATAAAAACCAATACGTAATTTAACTAGAACAATTTATATTTATTTTGTAATGATTTACTAACGGCACGCCCGACTTCATGCGGATATATAGTAACATATTATCCCCATACTTAAAATCTAATAACCTTCTTACCTATTAAACTGCCTTCTTGCATTATGTTCTATACAAACTTCCAGATCGTGATATACTGCCAAGCCCTAACACTGACAATAACAAATACAACAAAATGAGAATAATCCGATTTGGTCCAATCATTCTAGACTTATTATTTATTTGTATCAACAACTAGAAACCTTAGATTTGTATTAAATAGCTTTGAACGAGTTTTTTTAATTATTTCGTTCACATTATTATAATTCTTTCCGTAAGACAAGACTGATAATTCGGTATCGGAATTAAAGAAAATATTTTATCTACAGATTTTCAATATATTTTTAATAATATATATTTAATCATCTTTTCGGTGCCCATGGGTATTATGCAATCATAATACCCATAGCCATCGAAATCACATACCAAAATAGATTACTGTAGCCAGTTACCAAATTATTGATGGAATACAATACGCATCGGTGTATTGGGATTTCCACTCGCTGACTACAATGTTAGTTCTGAATTGACAAAACACATAGCGGCTACAATTCAGGCTTTGATTTGACTATAATATCTACTAATAATAATGTAATAGAAAATATATTATCCAAGAGACACCGTCATAGTAGAATAGTAGGTGTTGTTAAAAGCGACTACGATACCAGAACCATCAGAAACTAGCTCCAATGCAGAGGGTGGGGATGGTTAGCAACATCCTCGGAAAACATTATGAGCAAAATTCACCCTTTCGTGGGGAGGCCTATGTCTACCAATGGACTTCCAATGGCCGTAACGATGGAGATAATGATGAGTGTAAAATATATAAATAAGATTAATAAACGGTGTATGCGTGATCTTCTATAGATGCTTTATCGATATTTTAAGTTGAACGGATTGGAACTATCGAGTAATTATTCTTAATAAATTCAAATTAATATTTTATTTCATTGATTAAAAGTTAAACTACTAAAATGAAAAAAAACATGACAATGAGCTGGTACTGCATTCAGTGTCCTAAAAAACCATTGAGGTAACTTCAAAGCCAGGTTTTCTTCGTTGTCTAAATCTTCGTTGTCTAAATCTTCGTTGTCTAAAT